>JANSTR010156196.1:0-10407 GCA_025434805.1 Antipathozoanthus remengesaui
TGATGCTGGTACACAGTGACAATTCAGTCAGCTTCTTTTCATAGATCTTTCCACCTGATCTTAATGAGATGCATCTTTGCATGACAACCAGATAAAAGAACGGAAGTCAAGCATGTAATTTATTTCCAGCGCATTTTATTCAACCAATAAGATGCTTCCATTGACGATTCTCTTTGTCACGCATGTGCACCCAAAGCTGCTTTTCGATCGAAAATAAAGGCACAAATTTCATCTCGAAATGTACACAAGTACAAAAAAACGTTTAAACAGGAAAACGCTAAGAACTTTCTTTAGTTTCAATTTTTTGGATGGATTTTTTAAATTTTCTTTTCAATTTTCGAAAATCTGAGTTCGGCGGGTTCAAAAAACAGGTAATTAAATTGTTCTGGCCTTAGTGAGAAATTTTAGTACAAATATAAAATTTGTGAAAATGTGCAGAAGAACTGTGCAATACAAAACAGAGGAATGACCTTAAAACCAGGCAGCAGGCTACTCATTTAGCCACCTCTCTAGACATTAATTTTTAGGCTGTCTCCTTCACAACCTTATCTGTACATTACATTTATGAAAATGATGAACATTTAATAAAATGGTGCTATGAGGATACATATTTAGCCTTCTCTAGCAGCATGTGAGCCTACATGTATTATCCTGAATGATTTTACGAAGGCTGCATTAATTATTGCTGATATTAGCTCAGCAGGTTGGGGTTGAAAAGGGACAAATTATTTATCATACAATTTTCATAACTTAGTCTCCTTACCAGTTTTTCTCCTGACAGCACTTCTAGCAGAGCCAGAAGTTTTGTCCCATCCTTCAAATCCTCAAATAAATCGTCCACTTTTATTGGAGGTTTTGCCTTGAAGACAAATCACAAATCACAAATCTCAGCAGCGATAACAAAACAACTACTGCATACTGATATCTCACGGAAAATATCAAATACCTTGTGTTTTTACACATATTCTGACATACTCATCACTGTTTTAATGCGAGAATGTTTACAACAAAATAATCTGGATGAAATATCGTTTTACACTGATGATCGAGTGACGGGAAAAAATGAGATTCAAGTTATTTTAGGCATATGATAAGGCGTGCGAGTGCAATCGCACGCCTCTCACTGACAAGCCTGCTGAACTATTTTGAGAAGGCTGGGATCCCCCGACAAAGGTACCCCTAAGAGATATCCCAAAGATAAGAGACCTGTCTTCTGGTACAGTACGTGCTATTGTCTAAGGAGGACCAGGATTATATGCACCAGTGGGACAGAAAGCACTGCAAAGCTGTCAGACAGCTCTTGATTTGTCAGAACAACAATGAGCATGCAGCAGGTACTCTTCCTCTAAAAGTGTATACTGTAGGAAAGAGCTGCCTGTTGGTGACTGGGTCACCGAAGAACCCAGTTTAGTTGATAATACATCTGAACACTGACAAAGGGCTAACTCTTGAAACATCTTACAGCACAGAAAATTGTTTTTTCAATCCTTGGTTGGTCGATTTTACATGTATTATACATTCTATAACATGTCTGAGAGTGTCAACCTTGAGTCTTTGAAAAATATACCATGTTGGATTTTAGGATGAACAGTCACTCAGACACTTTAAATGTATTTTACAAGTGATCTGTTTTCCTGTAATTAAAAACACCTGTATAAAAATAATAAAAATAATTAACAATTTTAACACTTACCTTGAAGAGGAAAGAGTTTATCCATCTTGTAAAAGTCTTTCTCTGAGTGTCAACTTGTTTATCTATTAACAGTAATAACATAAATTATATTTAAAATCAAATTCTCTATTATAGATAAAAATTTTAAAAAAACTTTTATTGATCATTAAAACAAATATTTTCAGTTGACTTGACCATCATCAGGTAAAATGCTGATGATGGTCAAGTCAACTGAAAATGTTTGTTTTATATCTATAAAAAATTTAGCCTTATTATATTTTTATTATAAATTATGAGATCACAGTTCTATTATTTAAGCTAGTAGATAACATTGTACATGCATGACTGATTGCTGTGTGCATGTCTCAACAGGCATTGGGGGGGGGGGTAGAATATGTGATGACAATGTCAGGGATGTAGATCATACGCTTTTTAAAATAAAATATATATTACCCATTACAGTATAATGATAAAGCCATTAGTCAGACCTAATTTTCAAGGCAAAAAGCCTACACACACAAAACTGCTGCACTTGAGGGGTGGGAAGCACAAAATGAACAGTACCAAGTATTATATAAAATAGCAAATAGCTTCCTGTGTATGATCAACTACTTTATTCTCATGACCAAACAATACATTCTGTGTGGATAGTGTAAGGAGAAGATACATGATAATAAACTGGCTGGGACTGAATTTAAGGTACCTAACCTGTACGTCAACTGAATTAATAATGATTAACTTTTGTAACATTTAAGTTTGATATTAATTTTATTAATAATTACTATAATTAAAAATAAATTTAAAATGTAATGATGCAAGATAATCACTGATGAGTGAATCAATCAGAGCATATAGAATAGCCCTTATTGCACGTTTTTGCAATATATAAATTGGTTTTAATTTTGTTTGATAATTGCTGCCCCAGGTCAATGTACAGTACGAAATGTTAGGGTAAATAAAGCTGTTATAACGCTAGATTGATCATAACATTGACTTAGCTATCTTGCATGAAATATCCTCAATATGCAAGCCCCAGTTCAAGTGTTGATCAATTTTTACACCAAGAAATTTTGTATATGTTGCTCTTTTCAATGAACACCCCCTCGAAAAGCATATTCTATCTGAGATATTTGCAAGCTGCTAAACTTTTTTCTTGGTAGCAAAAATGAGGAATTTAGTTTATCTAAATTGACACTCAAGCAGTTTGCAAGGAGCCAGTCATCAAGAGAACTGAGTTTAGCACTCAGTTCCAAAATCAGAGACTAATAATATTCTTATTTCTTTCCAATAGATTCATATTGTCAGCATACATACCTAAATGAAGTACATTTCATTATATACTGAGCATCATTTACATACAATAGAAATAAAATTGGGCCCAAGATGGAACCTTGCGGAACACCTGACAAGTTATTGGGAGAAGGTCTGAATTATAGCCATTCAGATGTACAGATTGTTTCCTCTACGATAAATAACTCTTGAACCAACTATGTTCATTTCCCTCAATTCCATAATAAGTCTGAGCTTTTCAAGAAGTATATCATGATCGACAGTGTCGAATGCCTTAGACGAGATCAAGAAAGATGCCTACTGAAATTTCTCCACTATCTATTGCTTGGTTTATTTTACTGATAAAATTCACATATATATCATGCATGCTTTTTGTGCAAAAGAGAAAAACAGTTGGATAACAAATCTCTCATTAAAATACACTTACCTAGCAATTTTTGATGCAATTTTTGATGCAATTTTGGTTGCGATTTCCATTGCAATTTCTCTTGAACTGGCTTTGTAATTTAAAATAACTATCTGCTTTTTCAAAACGAACATTATTAAAATGTTTCGAACTTAAAAAAACTTGATGCAACTTGGCCGAGACAAAATTGCAATGGAAATTACAACAAAAATTGCATCAAAAATTGCCAGTGTAAACGGGGGAAATTTTTACTCATCTTCAACCAAATACTTCATGACTCATAAAAATATCCATGCATACTACACAGTAAACTGTCTAATATATACCTCTTATTATCCAAGTGCGAAGTCTGTACGGTAAGTTATAGACTGAGTTTTTTCCTTCCTTTTATGGCCCAAGCACCAAGTGTGTGGGCCATGAAAATATGGAAGGGAAAACAAGAATCCATAACTTACCTTATTATAAAAATAACAATTTCCTCAAATCTGATTGGCTCATTCCACACTCAATTTTTGCCCTGAATCAGGCAACAACACTGTCCAATAACAGCATGTTATTGGACAATCGTTACACTTGACTGACCAGCTTATTATTGATTGGCCAAGTTGATTGTTTACATGGCCTGTTACTAAGAAACAGTGAACTGTCCATTATTCATTCTCAGAAATTTTATTATATTTTCAGAAAGTGAGTTATTTTCAGAAATTGTTATTTTTAAATAATAAATTGGTAATAGGACTGCCTGTCATCCAATTCCATCTGTAATCATTTCTCATGAAAACAAATTGGATTCGGTCTTTCACCTTTGGTCATTTTGTTTATCACTC
The DNA here is from genome assembly GCA_025434805.1 of Antipathozoanthus remengesaui. NCBI lineage: Eukaryota > Metazoa > Cnidaria > Anthozoa > Zoantharia > Parazoanthidae > Antipathozoanthus > Antipathozoanthus remengesaui. The sequence continues at coordinate 4,196 of JANSTR010156196.1, forward strand.
AAAACGATTACAGACCGAATTTAGCCTGCGTAGCTTGCGGTCTTGCTCCGGCGGATAAATCAAGATTCACTCGAGTCGGCATCATATTGGACGATTGCCCAAAAAGGACTGGGGAGAGACTAACCCCACCTTCCTTTTTAGTCTCTCCCCAGTCCTTTTTGGGCAATCATCCAATATGGCGCCGAACTCGAGTGAATCTTAATTTATCCGCCCGAGCAAGACCACCAGCTATGCAGGCTAACCAAATTGGACTCCAGGCAGTCCTATAACCATTACATATGGACTGAACAAATGAGGCTAATAAGATATTTATTATTATATGGCTTTGTCCAAAAATATAAGTAAACTTTGTAAATGACGACAATTTGAGAGCTAGAGGTCCATATGGAAAGTTACGGACCTAAAATTGACCAATCACAGCATGAAAAATCAACCATTTGCAACCATATAAAAATATATGAAGATATATTATTTCAAAATGTTATTTACAAACTAAAATAGGGATCATTTCAATTGCCTTTTTTTGCAAATAATCTACAGTCTTAGAACTTGTAACTATGAACAGGATTATGTGGAATCTGCTATGAACACACTTACAGTAATTAGTGTTGATTTATGGTAACAGCAATCAAATACTAAATAATTCGTAGTAATTTGGCATGTAATATTTTGAAGGGTAAATTATTGTTGAAGTTAATTAAATGCCTGGCTGCATTCGGTCCAGTACAGTTGTGTATGCGTTCGTCACAGGATTGGAACAGTTGAATCAAATAACGAAAATTATAAAGGAAAATGGCATTCCTGGTTCATAATTTATTTAATTCAAGCAAGATCGTTATTAACCGAACACAAGCCACTTTTAACTACAGTAGGACCAGCTGCTTTTCCGACGAGCCAAAATTATTCGTGATGCAGCATATAGAGTTCAATATCTTGGTAGCAAATATATTACTTGAGACTGATAACTTTCCCATGTGATTTCATGTTGTCATGTATTTTGATTGCAGAAGTGTCCAAATAAATTATAGTACAACTGGCAGAATGATTTGGCATGGCATCTCCTCCATAAACAGCAAAACCATCAAGTTCCTTTATTTCAATCAGTGATAACGTACTGTCTTTCTGAGTATGTCACAACAAATAATTCATTTCTTTTATGAAACCAACCGTTGTGCACAATAAAATAAAACGTCATTTGTTGAAACTTTCATAGTTTGTGTTTTTCAAACATTGCTGTTTAGAAAACTACGAGGTCACGCATCGACCTCGAAGAACACCTCAAATCGTGATCACATCACTTCAATGTTTTTCTGAGACCGTAAAAAACAAGTTTATGGATATTGGTCCTCTAAAATCAGCTAACAAATTAATCTAATTTATGCTGACTATTAATATTAAATTATTTTATGGAAACTGGATTAGTAGAGACAAAGGCTCGCAGAAACGTTCCTGGAGTGATCAAAAGTACACGTCTCGTGTCTACTATAAACATTGAAACTTCAGAAACATTTCAGCGAATTTACTCCATTATTTTACCTGACAATGACGCTACCAGCTCTTCCGTCGAAGCACCAGTGGATGTTTTGCTGAGAACTGGCACTGACAATCGCCGGCTCGATGCTTTCGTCTCAGAAATCGAGTCTCTGTGACTCAACAGGTTTCGCGCCTTTCCCGGGGACGCCATTTTTAATTCCACGGTAACCACATACTAATCTCAACGTGTCCCACGACGTTTCCAATACGATATCTTCTTTTTGAATTCAGTTCTCTTCTTAATGCCATGTTCTGGCTAAACTACCAAAATAAAGAGAGTTTACAGTTTTTCTAAACTAAAGGATAATGTGGATTAATACTCGCATTGTGTTGCAAACATTCCATCGGACATGTAATCGGATCGCCCCGGGAGTCCCCGGTCACTGGCCACGGAGCGAGTTTGGAACGCGACATGTAAATTCAGATGGATTAAAATCTCACACGATTTATCTCAAAAGCTTTTTCCAACCACACGCACGGCTGAACTACGAAAAACGTCTACTTTTTGTTTCGACTTGTATTAACAATTTTAAAGGTATTAAAAACAGTTTTACTTAACTGCTACCGTCAAGCAAAACGCCAGACATATATATATATAATATAACATAAACCGAATAATTGGCTTTCATATTGCATATATTTTTGAAATATACAAACAGCTGGGGTGATGAAGTTGCAATATTTACACCTTACAAGTTCAATTATATCTATCCTCTCACCTGTGTTTCGAAAGAACTAATTACCTGTGAAATAATAAAGCACAAACAAAACAAAGCAAGGTATTGAAAATAGCCTCATTACTCGTATAATGTTAGAATATACATTATATGCCTTATGCCTTGTTATGGCCAACTTCCTTCACGGTGACATACATTCCGAAAACAAAAGAAGTACCTCTTCGAGGGCTATCCAACAGTCTTCTTTCCTCTATTATCCGAGAAATTGCTTTTTTCTGTTGACTTTTTGCTCTTAACTAGCTTTGGCATGACGAATTTTAAAGCTTTAGTTTTCCTCAAGGGCCTCGTTATGTGTTTCGCCAAGATGTTTGCATAAATTCCCACCTTCTGATTGGCTAGAAAGTTGGTCTCTCTTTACACTCTCATGCATATTTCAAAAGGAAAAAGCTAGTTTTTAGTATAGGAGTAATTATTTTACTACTGAAATATATAATTCATATACAAGACATTAAGACTCATTATAAATGTTTGCTCCGTGGTAAAAATTTATTTATATGATAACTTGTCCGATGTCAGATCCGATCAAAACTCGATAATATTTTCAAAATAGAAAACCCCCTCTTTTATCTAGAGCTTTCAGGTAAAAACGTCACGTGCTTTAACGATATCGTTGCCTGAAGAAAATTGGAACGATGACAGTTGGCGCGTGGCGTGAAAAAAGTGTTTTTGAAATGGTAACAGTAATAATTTTTTTAATGTGATGTTTAGAACAACATCGTTGAGTAGTATGAATACAGAACAAGCACTCATCAGTACTGCATGTAACAAGCAACAATGATGTGCGTTTTTGAACACAAATATTCAAAAACTTGCAACAATAGGGCAAAAATCGTAAAAATACGCCATGTTACACATTCTCAATTTTTAATGCAACAGATATAGTGACCCGTTTACACCAGTGATTTTTTAATCAATTTTTGTTTCGATATTTATTGTAATTTTTCCCCAGCTTGCTTTGTAACTTAAAATGACGCTTGATCCGTAATTTCAGTACCAAAAATATTAAAGAACTTCCCAAAACTTGATCCAACTATTAGAATAAAAATTGCATAAAAACTTATCAGTGTAAACGGGCCTTTTAGCACCACACATATCTGCCTTTGTAACGCTTTTCACAAATCACTCATTCTGCACTTAGGAATTTAGAAAGTTGGCTCTTAAAAACACGAACCTGCATGGCCGTGCCATCGCATTTTTTTTAATTTTTTAAAACTGATTTTCTGTCGGATCTCAGTTCCGAACGCTTGAATCGGAATCAATACAGTTTGTCAGTCTAACCTTGTTCGTCAGTCTTATCAGTAAAGTATTCATTCATCATTATCACTATCATCATCATCATCATAGCCGACTCTACACTGAATACCAAATATCCAAAATAAAAGAAGTACCTTTTAGAAGGCTATCTAATTCATTGACAGTCTCCTTCCCTATAGATCTATTATCCGAGAACTTGCTTTTGTCCTGTTGACCTTTTGCTCTTAACTGGCTGAGGACTGACGAATTTTAAACACTTTAGTTTTCTGGTTTTTCTTAAGAACCTCATTAATTATATGTACGCCAAGATTTGCATGTTCCTTCTTTTTGATTGGTTATAAATTTGGTCTGTTATTCGCATTTCCCTTGGTCTTTCTCTGGCGTGGTTAAGCACAAAAATCTAGATTTTACACTTTCATGTATATTTCAAATGGAAAAAGTTCGAAGTTGTTTGTGGTTTTAAGTAGGACTAATTATTTTACTATTTCAATATAGAATTCACATAAAAAACATTCAGACTCTTTACAGATGTTTGTTCCCCGGTAAAAATATATTTATACATAAATTAATGTCAATATTGTCAGGCCTGATGAAAACTCAATAATATTTTCAACTGAAATAGAAAGATACCTTTTAATATCTAAAGCTTTCATGTCAGAAGTTGCGAACCGGCGATACGCGTCACGAGACTTAACGATGATATCATGTCAGTTGGTGCTTGTTCATGTTGTAAAAAAAGTATATAGAAACGGTTTACTGTAACAGTCCCTTCTAAGGTGATGCCGGCACACGGTAAGAAATCAGCGTAATAAAAACTATAACATGCAAACACTGAGCACTCAGTGCAACAAGCAACAAAGTTGTGAGTTTTAACACCCGATTCAAAATCTTCGCAAAATCATGATTGTACACTTTCTTCAAAATAAACCTTGTCTAGTTTTATTTGCCTGTGCATATGAGGAGAATTTTGGTAAAAGGTTTTCCTTAGCAAGTGTCCTTCTTGTGTTTTGAACAACGAGACTTTTCAAGGAGAAATTGCTAAGTTCAGTGACCGCGCAGCAGGGGTGGCTATGAGGATTTAGCCGTCCCAATAATTTTACAAAATTTTACAAAATTTTGTATTTTTAATAAAAAGTATAATAAAAGGCAAAAAGCAAATGCATGTTTTAAACTCTCTCTCTCTCTCTCTCTCTCTCTCGCTCTTTTCCCCAATTCTCTCACAAATTAGCCTGTCCAGCCTTGAGCCTTGTCTAGAATGCTCGCGCCTACACGAGCTAACCGTCCAAATCCAAAATAAATGCTGCGCGGTCCCTGAAGTTGCGAGACTTCTTTGTGCTTTGTGCGGATGATGCAACAACGAAAACATGGCAAGGAATTGACCGTAATAAAAAAGATGGCGACTGGTACATTTACCCATAACTCCTAGCGCGCTAAAAACATAAAAATACTCATAAAAACGTACAGAAACAAGCTAACAACTTCAAACTTAGCATACACATTATTGTTAGTGCATTGACTCGTTTCCCAAACAATGGTATTCCACGTTCAGCTATTAACTGAGTTAGGTTCGCAAGGAATTGTGGTCAAATGTACAGCCGCCATCTTTTTTGTTATGGTGAATTGTTGCATACATTTATTGTGGACACTTGCAGAAATTTATTCCAAAAGTTGTTGCAAGTTTTTTTACATTGTGGAGTGACATTAAAGAACAATGTTATTTAACTTATAATACAAAAACAGGACAAAAACAAGAGTAATAAGAAAAGTGACAGAGTGCTACTGTAAGGCTACATCCTTCTGATCCAGCCTTGCTAGAAAACTTTAAAACTGCTATTTTAGAAGTCACCAAATATATTATTTTATAGAAATGACATTCATTATTTTCTACATTAATATATTTAAGTTGGTTTGCATTTGGGTCTAATTTTTTCATGAAACCAGAATTTAAAAAGGTGAGTCCCCAGAAAATGGAAGTTGACTTATACATTGGAAAAAATGGTACCTTTCTAATGATTTTAGAGTTTCTGGCCACATCAAGAAAACTTTTAATTTTATTTCTAAATTTAAGAGTGAGAGGCTTATTCTCACTTGTGTAACTTAAATGGATACTTGTAGGAATTGTAAATTTGCTTATAAAGGAAGGACGAAATGAACTTCATGGAAGATTTGGAAAAAGCATCATTGGAGTTTTATTTTGTACTGGAGGTATAAATTTATACTTGTTATAATTTCATGTAAATTTGTGTGCAAATGCTTTACTTTCAATTTGGTAAATTTATCAAACTTTATGAAATTTGTCAATTTCTGAATTTCATAAAAACAATGGACATTTTGAGAATCTACTCTTTAAGACAAACAAAATGAATGGTCACTTCATTGAGACTTGTCAACTCATTCAAAAGTTAGGACATTTTTTGTTTATTTGAAATCGGGGTTTAGTAAGGAAAGGTTTAAAGTTTGTTGGTAATGGGTGATTTTGTAATTAATTAGCACTTCATTTTGGAGAAAACAAAATAATGATAGCATTCGCCATGAAAAATGTCATGTCTTGTCTGTCCTGTCCTAAAATTGATTTGGCACCACTGAACATCCATTGGACATTAAGAGGGAGGGAGGAGGAGAATTAGGAGAAGGAGGAGGATTAGGAGGAGGAGAAGAATTAGGAGGAGGAGGAGGGGGAGAAGAAGG
>JANSTR010156207.1:0-10407 GCA_025434805.1 Antipathozoanthus remengesaui
AGACTGTACAATACAACATGACAAGCTGGCTAAAAAGGTAAACAAAACTATTCATCTTGGTCTGATGCCGAGATTTCACATGCATAATAATGATTTCACGAAGAGTTTGTTTGCACTCACCGAGCTAATCAGCTATTATATGTTCCAAACTTCCAACGTAATTTTAAATATCAGTATAGGGTCGTGGACTGCTAAACGTCCCTGAGCTGAATGAAATTAACTTTGAATAAAAGTCGTTGTGTGTCGAACCTACTGCGAAGTTGAGAAGTCCTGTTCAAAACCAATAAAAAATTGTGTAATGTTTATATGTGCAATAATATAATAGTAATGGATCGATCGGCCGCTACTCCGCCGGCGAAATTAAAAATCCAAACGGCGATTTTCGTCGAAGCAGAAACGTCCAACTCCAAGTTCGGTGTTCAGTCCAACAACTGTCCATGTTCGTAATCGACATTAAATTTGCTGTGGTTCGTGACCAAACTGAGAATCCTGTCGCTCAGAACTCAGATGTATTAAATGTTTCATTCGGTTTCATTCCTGCATGCAAGATGCATCAGAAGACAGAACTTTCTGACGCTGTGACAAGTATCTCCACTCATATTTGCGAAGCCGCCATTTGTTTCCCTCGTAAATCATCAAAAAGTAATAGTTGTCATGGTAACTATGCTTTATATTGTGAGGGAGCATGCCTTTGGACCAATCAGAGCGAGTGGCTATATTATAATGATAGATAAAATATCCAAAGTGATACTTTTGTTTTCTATTTTTAGCAGACGAATATATTAAATATAAACTATGTGCTTTTTTAACTGAAATAAAAAAGTATATAAGATTAAATAGAGGTTCTCTACGACTATGCATAGACCCCAAGTGACCGCCCGCGCTAGGCAGGTCTGACCAGCAGCTTGAACGTTTTTAAACTTTAAAAACCCGCTGACCCGCCGCGACTGAGCAAAAGTTCAAGATCTGCATTTTTGATAAAATCAGCCAATTCCTAAAAGAATTTAATTTTCATGCCGTGATTCCTACAAAAAAACAAATAAATGGCTCGTAAAAACATGCTGTAAAACTGCACTGAATAAAATGTTTTCCAACGTAAATAATTTGTTTCAACCCCCAAATACTTTGTTTACTGATCAATCGAGTGCAAAAATTGCTCGTTGCAAGTTAACTTCCGTCTTCCGATGCTAGACTCGGTTTGAAGCGGCCATGTTTTGAGGCAAAATGCACGAAATGACAATTTTAGAGCCAACCAAGATACAACCAAGATACAACCAAGATACAACCAAGATACAACCAAGATACAACCAAGTACCAAAAGCACGACCCTTCTAGGGGCTCCGGGTTGCATGCCCCCCAAAAAACTTTGAAATTTGGCTTGTCTGAAAACGCCATTTTTTGGGTTTTAAACACTATTGGAAACAAAATCAGAGTGTCTAACATTAGTAAAATATTTCCCATTTTCTCAGACTTGCCTGGGGCAATTTGCTGAACGTGACACATCTTTTTATATCGATTATATTGTTTGTTCCTTTTAGAATCAGTTACAGAGTGTGAAGTGAAGATCAACCAAAAACATCAAACGCAAGTAGTATATTTACCTAATACTGAATTATCACAATTTCAGGCATTTCAAAAATTCGCCGCCTCGCCCATAGAAAGTAATATTGTTATTTTTTGTACAAGAGCATCTGCTTAGCAGGTACAACTTTCTATACTGTTTCTGGCTAACCATGTTTTTCAAAAAGGTGATGTATTGAAAAATGATGTATTACCGAAACGTAAGCAAATTAGCAAAACTCGAAGCAACTGAAATCGGGACGAAACGTTTGCTATCACCCATTTCCTTCCACAATTCGTCTGAGTAAAGAGACCTCTGTGGTAATTTTTATACTGTGTCAAAGTCGTTCCCAGCCCTCTCAAGTTGGTATTTCTGGGTAGATTGAACGCGGAGGATTGGGACTAGCGAGAGAGAATTACCTTACCAAGACCCCCCTTACCAAGACTATGAAATACTAACTGGAGAGGGCTGGAAACGAGCCTGATGCTGTGTATGCGCGCGCACTGTGCACGCAATTATTTGTTGTCGACCCCAGACTTCAACAGCTAGAATGGCTGGAAAGCGAAAAGCTATCATTGTATCAAGCCTTCGGCAGCTATTTCCTGTGAATTTATTTCGCAGTACTTGCGTTTAATATTTATCATGAGTGCAACTCGGAGTTAACCTGGCTGACAAGTATTATAATAATTTAACAAAAAAATATTTTTCTGCTCATTGGCTCGCAAACCTAAAGACAGAATATGCCGAAAATGTAATAAAGAAATTCTCTCGAAATGCCCGAAAAAACCTTCCTAAGCAAAATGAAGGCACAAAACATTTTTTAAAAATAGCATTTTTAAAAGTGGAAAATGAGGTTTTCTAAAAACAATAAATTCAAAGAAGTCAAATGCAAAGAAAATAGCGAAATATGTAGAATGCGATCCATCGTGATTTCGGATATTTCAACATAAACACAGCATGGTATACAACTATACACAGAACATGTACATGAAGCTAACAAGAATTCTTATCTTGCCTGTACAGACCTGCGGGCAGGTTTGTCGTGTAAAGTGTACCAGGGCGAGAGAAATCGAATTGATTTTCGAATTGTCATACCCGAGGGGAATATAGGTACCGTTTGCTTAAATTTCAAAAATGATGTTGAAGATAAAAACGAGTATACGTGGTTCCACGGCAGTGGCACTGGATCGAGTGAACAAGAGTATGTTTGCCCGATATATGTTCTGCACAAGACTATAGGTTCTTTGTCGAGTGTAGTTTGGGGTATTATTCTGGCATAAAAAGGTAAAGCGACTTTATTTAACGAGGGTAACAATGATAAACTTGTGGCCCTCGGTGCGCCCTTTACCCTCCGTCAATGCTCCGTTTCACGGGTAATTAAAGCTCCAGCTACAATCGAAACAGACATTGAGATCACCGATAATCGAACTGGTGACCACTTGCTCCGAAGGCCGCGCACTAAGGGCCTGTTCACATGGAGGTGGAGGACCCCGGTTCAGTGGGGTTCCCAACATCTCCATGTATTCTCTCGTTTGCCAAATTGCGTTCACATGCAAGGTGGGGGACCCCACTCTGGCGGGCAACCCATCTCCTCGGGTGCGGGGCGGGTTGCCCGCCTAGGTGGTGTTGATTTTTTTCATGTGAACATTCTACCCCGGGGTGCTGGGGTGAGGTTCATCCGGGCATTTGTCAAATTTAGTCCGCCGAAAGCAAGCGGCCTCCAGTCGATACGCACCAGGTGAACTTTTTCGCCAAATTCAAATGGAAATGTTACTCAACAACTCAGATTTCGAGCAAAATAGTGAGGAAATTGAAGATGTAAGCGCTTTCAGATCGTCTTTACTCGGTCAGTTTGAGGTTTCAATAGAATCGCCGACGCTAAATACGAAGTCGAGTGGAAAGCGAACTGCCTCACCGAATAACATCATCCAGTCAACCTCCAAGGCAAAAGCCGCTAAGAAAACTGCCCAAGGCCAAAGATCATGGTTTGGGCCTCTGGAGCGTGTACAGCTCCTTTCAAAGAAATACAAAGCTACTGCAGTTTAATGGAAAAGATTTCGAACAAGATCTAGCGTCCATGTATTCCGAGATCCGGCGTTGTTTATCTGAAGATTACACGGGGTCGCCAAATGCATATGAAACCAAAATGTTGTCGACCCGGCTAGCTGGGGTACCCCACCTCCATGTGAACAGACCCTAACCAACCGAGCTACGCCTGCTTCTTCTAGCTCTGATTTGCAATTCGTTCTATTTGCATATTACCGATTAACGAGCCCAGAGTTGTGAGCGAACTAGGGTTGCACATCTTCAGTGTATAATGTTTTGGGTACATTTCCTTCTTAAAAAAGGCAAGTACTGTCCACACTTTTGCACATCTTGCCACGAGAATTAAAGACAAGAAAACAATGTGTTTTGTAGAGGAAAATAGTTGTAATACTGTTAATATAAAACAATTTTTAGAGTGCAAACAATATGCATACAACACGCTTCTTTAACGTAAAGTACCAGTTTACATTGTAACAAATGTACTCTCAACGTACGTACAAAACTATTCTGAAAGTCGATAAAAGTCGTCATTTCTTTATACTAAAAGTTCTTACTACAAATCACCTGTTGCAATTTGTTAGTTATGGTACTTGTTTCAAATACAAATCTTCAATTGACATAAGGTTGTTACAACAAATAAAGGAATAAAATTGCGATACACTAACGATACTCATAACCTTTTTAAACTGATAGGAAGAACATTGCTGGCTACAGAACTGTCTTAGAACCATTTTCTGCTGATTAAGTTTGTCAGTACCAAGAAACGATATTCACATTGTTGTGAGAGCTAGAGCTATTGAGCGAGAGACGGTTGCAAAATGGTTATGACTTATGTATAAATCGTGTTAATAATAAAATATTCGCAGTCTTGTACGATACACGTTTGGAGTCTCCGGGTACAACAACACCGCAACATGTACTGAAACCACGTGTGCACCAATCACAGCATTATACTTCCGGTCCAATTTTCTAGTGTTCTTCAGTTCTGTAGTATTGTGGCTGGTATATAATCCGTAACATCAGAAAGCATCTCTATCTACCAAGCTGTGCGCGGTAGCACGTTGTGAGCTTCAGTTACAGGCAGCGATGTTGGTCCCAGCTCTAACATACACAGAATCGTAAAACGTGAAAAAACAAATGTTTATGGATAAAAATGTCTCCCATGGGAAATCAATACTCGACTTCTAGAGCGCGTGAGTCGGTAAGGCGATAAAACTACATTTATACAGTTATTATTGGTCTTTTACAGAAGCTGCGGGTCTAGTAAACAAGTTTCACTTAGAATTTACAAAATATAGAAAAGTTATATTATTCTCATACATCTACAAATTAAAATTACTTTGAGGAATGTAAATTATTTACAACTCTTACTTCGGGTACCTTAAATTCTCTCAAGGTACTTATTAACGGTAGTCAACTTTCGCAGTAAAAAATGTGGGTTTGGGTTTTCTATACAATACGAAACTGATAATATGCGTTCTTACAATATCAAAAATTCCCCAGTAGCGGTTTCTTCAAAAAATGTCCTCCACTACCGTAACTTCATTTCATAAATATAGTCAATTTCAAAATGTAGCAACTGATTGCGATTCTCCGAAAAACTATTTCAGTACTCTAGTAAAACGCACTGTCCAGTGCAGCTCGTGAAGGGAAGGAACGAAGCACAAAAAAAGGTTATCGAAAGTATTCTACTCTGTTCTGGGCTGTCCTTTGGAACCTTTCTTGAATCTGGGTGGAAGGATTCTTCTGGTTTTCTGCTTCTTCTTCTTCTTTATGCTTTGTTCAGTGTCGTCTCGCTCGCTCTCACTCGAGTAACAGCTGGCAGCAATGTCCTGTTGCAGCACATATTGTACAGGTTGTACCTCCTAGCAATGAAAGAAAAGTTAGTAAGTCAAACTGTTCGACAGCTCCATTTTCTCATTCTCCTTTCATACTAAAAATCCCCTTTGAAGTCACTAGTGAAGATACAACAAACTCTAAAACCGAAGTAAGTCTAATTCTAAGTTTGTGGTTAATGAACTTGTGATATTAAAGAATCTCTCAATTTATAAATTGCTACGCAAAGCACGTGGAACATAAAAAGGTTATTAGATAGCAGAGGCACCACTTGCTAAAACTGTTGTTCAAATTTCATAACAAATGAATCGAATCAAACGGTTAGGAGAAAGCTAACAGATAATACTCAGAACCGCCATCAAAACGATCAGGTTTGTGGGCCACAGACGTCCATGACTTGGACCATGCAAAGCTGTTTGCTACAAATTTACATGAAAAACGGTCCCTCGAGACACACCATTTGGGCACCATAATGGTTCAACTTAATAAGCCATCCCCCTCCCCTCCCACCTGTTCCTCTAAAAAACCCAATATTTACTAATAGTAATTTTTCTACCTGGTTTTACTGTACCTGCATCCAAGATCCTTGGGGAGTGGAACTTAAAGGCATCCAGTAAACTGTATTAAGTACTGGGTCGATAGTGTATGTGTAGATTTCGTGCATAGTGTTGGCTGTAACGTGAAGCAAAACTCGCTTAAGAACTGAACCTCCTCAAATGACTGACGTTTTACTGATGATTATTTGAATTATCTTGTAAGAATGATAACCAAGAGTAGATTACCTAGGTTTATTTCACAATACTGCAATTATATATCCAAGGTGGATATCGTACTTTATTATATGGCTGGCTAAATTCGCACGCTCTGATTGGTCAATTCCAGGTCCGGAACTACTACCTAGTTCCAGTCTCAAAGGACCAAAAAGTTCTAAGCCATATAATAATAAACATCTTATTAACCTCGTTTGCTCGATCCGTACCGTAAGTTACGGACCCTCGTTTTTTCCCCATGGCCCGCGCGCTTCGCACTTGGGCCATAAGTAGGAAAAAAACTCGGGTCCGTAACTTACGGTACGGACATCGCACTCGAGTAATAAGAGGTATATATTAAATCAACTTATCAAGTGCCGCCTGCTTTGAAAACCCTGCTTTGGTTAGGGTTTAATTGGAAGAGGATAACATTGTCGCTAGTGGGCCCAGTGTGTATATTCTCTTGATCTCTATCATTTTGTACGTTTACAAAGACAAGTCACTCCAGTCACACTGTAAACTGCTAGTATTTTGATATTCGGAAATATTTGCCTTTAGCTAGTGTCCAGGCTTCACATCCGCGGAAAGCTTGTACGCCTGTCGCATTGATACAAAATATGGGCCATCTCCATATTCATTATTCGCTGGAAACGAAAGGCCGAAGGTATGCCAGCTTTTAGGAACGAAAATGAGTCTGAGGCGATGTGTGGCTAAGCTAAATAGACGAACTGTTTTGTGGACAGTCATCTCAGTTTTACTTAGCGTTCCTTCGGTGCAGAATGATTGCCAAAGGACGAAGGCCAACTGTAGAAGTTGCAGTCCTCGGGGAATCTGCACTTGTTCTTCGTGGGGAAATCGCTGTGAATTCTGTCGCGAAAGGTGAGTTTGGCCTCCATATGGGAAGATTTTATGATCTGCGTCTACTTAACTAGTCTTATTTTCATATATGATATTTCTTCGGGCTCTTGGGAAAGGATCTTACTTTGGAGAAAAAAATACTCATCCGAGTGTGTTTGTGGTTTTGAAGCTCCGAGCTAGCGCCGTAGTTTATCATTCTCACTGCGTGTTGTCAATTGTGTCGAGTTGTACGATTGGTGTATTGTAGTTGTTGTTAAACTATGATCAAAATGCTAGTACTAGTTAGTTCTCAATCCGTTTGACTTGAGAAGTTTTTGAAGAACAGAAACCTCGTTTGCGTCTTCATGAATTGACAATCGATTGAGCATTACAGACACAGTGTCAGTCTATGTTTATAATCATAATGGGGCCGTTGACATTTTGATCTTTTATAAACGCGTTTCATACAATTTTAATCGAATTGTTCGTTTTTATTTTTTCCAAACTGGCTTTCAAAGGGAGCCTACGGCTTATAACAGTGGCCTAGTGACAGTACTAGTGGTGGATTTATTTAAAACTCGTTTGTGCTGACTGAAGCTTGCGGGAATTGATGAGCGCATAAAAACGACAAAAATGCTGTTTTGCGATTGACTTGCTTATAGGGAAAGATGAGTTAAACCTTTGGCTTTATGTTTGAACCCAAGGCCCTAAACTTGCACAAAACTCAAACACGCAAGAAACACGCGAGCAGAAATGGAAGAAAGTTTTTGTTTGTCTGTTGATCAAAATATCAGCTCTCCTAAAAACAAAATTTGAAAAAGTTATTTTACATCAACTGAGATGTTGACGAAACTTATTGCTTTAAAAAATAATCAGCCCTTCGCAATCTATATAACAGATCTCCAAGGAACAGAGTGACAGTAAAGTATAGAACAGCATAATAGACCACAATAAAGATTATAACAGATTATAGTACCATTCTAAGACTAAGTGCTGCGTAATAGATCATGGATGTGATTTTGGCTGCAATGACAAGGCATGTACAAGGGGATTCATTTGAGAGGGGCAGGGCATGTACAAGGGATTTATTTGAGAGGGGCAGGGCATGTATAAGGGATTCATTTGAGAGGGGCAGGGCATGTACAAGGGGATTCATTTGAAAGGGGCAATCTACGAGGTGATTCATGTGATAGGGGCAGGGTATGTACAAGGGGATTCATTTGAGAGGGCCATGGCATGTACAAGGAGATTCATTTGAGAGGGGCAGGGCATGTACAAGGAGATTCATTTGAGAGGGGCAGGGCATGTACAAGGAGATTCATTTGAGAGGGGCAGGGCATGTAGGAGGTGATTCATTTGAGAGGGGTAGCAGACCTAAAGTCACAGCATAAGTAATGCAGCAAAGTTAATTACATCAGGAACTGCATCTGGTTATCATGCTGTAGTTGGATAATGGTATTTAGTCATAACTCTAGCAAGGAACTATTTTAGAAGTGTTTCATCTTGTTCTATTAATATGAATCTTTTAATCCTGACCAGTACTTCTGCATAATTATTTAACTGATCCCAGTTATCACTGAACAGTAGCTGTCTTTCAGTGAACCAGCAGATATCTGTTAGTAATCGTCACTAAATTATAGTAGAAAAACTTTACTTAAACATTGAATTATAATTATAGTCACGATGCTCGGTATTCCAACAACAAAATTACTGCGATTTTGAGTCCTGATACACAGGGAGGAGGGTTTTTGAAGGGGCATTAGTAATTTATTTTGGAGGGGAAGAGATTTATGTGAGAGGGTTGAGAAGGTTCGTCATTTGAGGAATAGAGGGATAAGATTAATTTGCATCAACCAGTTTAAATCTTCAGCTGATTGAGGAATCTTCAATTTATGTTGTTTGAGCAGGCAGAAAGTAAGTTTTTCTTTTGGTAGTCATGATAATTGTAATGCTTTGCTGACTTAACTCTGGAAATTAGTTTGATAGTGTATCAGTACAGGAACCCTAAGTTCTTATCCAATGATTTCTGCACAACTCACTGTGGCTCACTGTAATATGTTGCACAAGAAGGCCTTGGTTTAGTGAAATTTATAGTGCTGTGAAACATCATTTTGATGACTTGGACAAGTTTTCTTAGCTTGTAGTGATAACTGAAAAATTAAATAAATGTTTTCAGGGCAATCAACTTTCGGTCATCTGGTCGTCTGAGACGGTTAGTTCAGCTTGTGGACGAATAACTTTGCAAAAGCACTTGTCCGCACGGATGAGCAGAATTTATAGATCAGGATTATATCATGCATAAGCATTAATTGCAATAAAATTATAAAATTCTGCCATTCAAAGTAGCAATCGCAGTGCCTTTATTTTTGATCTTCAGACTTCCAGGGCCTCATTTTTGAGGAGCGGGAGTGCAGTCGCGCTCCTCCAAATTGTCCCAGGAGCGCATTTTGTAGCACGCTTAAGCAATTTGCACGGTTGATTTCTGAAATGTTGGAAAACAAAACACTTTTGATAGGAAGTTGCAAAATCTTCATTATCAGTGATGAAAGAGGTTTGTACAGAACTATTACTTTGGCGAACAAATGCCAAAGGCAATGGAAAGGCAGTGATCGACTTTTACGGCCATGCCCGATGATTGAAATTTATGTGGGGCAACCAAGATTGAGGGGCTCTGTAGAGGTCCTTTGGATGACTAACAATATTCCGTTAATGACAAATATTAGAAATAGTGTTATAAGTATTCATTTGCATCAGATTGGCAATTTACCAAAAAATTGAGTTTGTGGTCATTTAGTCTTGATTGTGACAAGATGCTCAGTGTATTAAAACAACATCTGGAATGTGTCCGATCAACTCTTAGCGGTATTGTATAGATACATGATCATGATCATGATCGTACAATGTCATTTCTACTTCCGGACATTCCATGGCTCATATTTCATTTCATTGATGAAATATTGTAACTACTGTAGTAACTTGCCAAGATCCTGTGAACCAAAAGTATTTTATTTCTGTTCCTAAACTATGAAAATTTATGTTCTTTACAACTAAATGTAAATGTAATCGTTTGTGACCCAACTGAAGGTCATCAAACTCATGAAACATTAACTCCAGACACGTCTGCAAATGTCCTTATATGGCAATATGAAATGTACATTTGTGTGACTGCAGCTATTTGATTGGTCACACGTGGTTTGTGGTTATTTTGTTTACGAGTTTTGAGGTCAGAGTTTTAAGCACGTTTTTGAATATGACAGATTGTAATACTTTTTATAACGTTTAGAAACAATGAAAACTTTACCCATTTCCTGCAGACAAAACAAGCCAAAAATTACAAATTTTTGAAAGATTGTTTTGAGAAGAATTACATGCACTAGA
>JANSTR010156218.1:0-10407 GCA_025434805.1 Antipathozoanthus remengesaui
TGGTAATCTGATTGGCTCTCTACTCACGGTATAAATCATATATCCTGTAGTTTGTCCAAATATGGAACTGACAATTTGTCATAAAACATTTTCTCTCAAAATATCCAAAAACTTGAGTCGGTAGAAAATAAAATGTTTTTCCATGAATAAAACGATTGTGGAGCAATACAAATTTGTTTCTGAATGCTAAGACAAATCTAACTAAATAGAATATAGTTAAAAACTCGAGTGTCTTCTTCAGTTACAAAAAAACCGCGGCGATGTTCCGCAAATTATATAGCCTTTTTTAAAAAATTGACTCAATGTTCCACATTATTATTTATTTGGTAATGTCGGAACTCTGCCCTGTCCGTCTGCCTTTGTCTCTTCTATTTTTTTTTTATTTCAAGAGAAACTTCGAATTTCGCGCCTTTATCGCGATATATCCAACCAGAGCGCAGCATTTAATTGGATTGGAATTTGCTGACATTTTGTGTATTCATTTTGTGCACCCTGCTGTATTCCGCGCTATCGTTCTTACACGGATCGTTACTTAAATAGAAAGAAAAACTGAACCGTTGAGTAACATGGCGGTATTTAGTTGATAGAGTCCTGCAAATTGTGCTTATATAGTAAAATATCTACTGATGTATTTAACTCTAGTTGCAAACAATATTGTACTGTCGACTATTTGTCGACGCTGTTATTTTGGGCCTTAATGTAACAAAATGAAGTCTTTACCTCGGATGTGTTCTTAGCATGTTACAATTTTCAGTCTGACGTTCTCATAAAAAGGTTTTCACAAAAAAGAGTGTGCTAGTTTCCTGACTTTAGGGAGCTATTTGAGAACAATGTTTATGTCGAGTTTGTCACCTTTGTAAAAACAGATTACTGACTGCTGTTCATCTGACAATGACTCACTCTGTCAATAAACGCGTCAGTCTTAGTAACAGAATTTCCTCTAGTTACAATTTTTGCGTTTTCGACTATGGATAAATTTTTTTTTCTATAGGAAAAAGATAATAAAACATACAAATGTACAACTGGATAACTGGACAACAATATTTTAAATTCGACACTGATCTTGGCCGTGCTTTAAAGTCACTAACATAGGCAATTTTTCCTTTCAATCAACATCGCATTTATAACAAATAAAATTGTCTTTCACTAAAACATGAAAAAAGATGAACACTTACTTTAGCTTTGTACATTTTAGATGTGTTGTAGCGAAACATATGACCTTACTGCGGCTCGTCTTTCTCACACTTTGCTCGTCAGTGTCCTCTGAGAGTACATAGCAGTTCTAATCGACGAGCTAACTACAGCTGGTGTTTTATTGGTAACTGGGCAATAGAGATATAATCATGACCGGACAATAAAAACTCGATAAAATCATTTTCAGGTGATCCGGAAAACGGGAGTCTTTGTTACGCCCTCTTTCCAACCTGGCCATCAGATGTTGATGTGTCATACTGATTATTCTTGTTGACTGTTCTATTTTTCAGATGCTGAGATGGCTATGAAGGATTTAAACAAAACACTGATCGTTTTCATATTGCGACGAAAACATGACAGGTCATTAGTTGAATATACAAACTGAGGAAGTCTTCAACGAGTTAAGGAGCGACGAACTAACAAACCTGCCGGAGTAAAATACTTTCTAACTGACAAACAGGAATCGATATCAAGAGTGCTCAATTAGGTTTTCTTGAATATTTGCACACCAACAAGTGTATTCTTAAATTGAATGCTCGTGCAGGAAGCCGTTTTGCACTTTTCCAATTGATTGACATTAATCATTTGTAAAGTTTGATTAATAAGCTACATAAATATTAAATTGGAATGTATAAAGATCGTAGACAAACAGAATCATAGGCATATTTTTATTTTACCTCACAACTAAAATGATATCAGCGCCAAACGTGACAAAAAATTGAATAACAAAACCTTATACATATATAGAAGTTTACGTATACAATTCTGGACCTGATGAGCCATTGCACGTGGATATCAGTATATGATTATAAACTCTCTCTGCCGGCATGAAAGGTATAAACACACTAGAAAAAAAACCCTGTTTTACAGGAATTATTCACAAAACTTTGAAGGTTTAAAAACGCACATTTAAATTCACCTTGCTATGGCCGGTGGGCGTCACATAATGCAAAATTTTGCAAGGAATAAAGGTCTACAAGATATGATAAATTAAAAAAAGACGAAAAGGTTTTATTATCCTGATTAGGATCATTAATTTCCCGAAGGTTGCAATGCAGAAAATCTAAGTGAAAGTTCTTATGATATTTTGCTAGTTTCTATCTTCTAAGACTACAGCCTATTACTACTACAACGGAATGATTAATCTCAGGGAAACCGACTGATGTTCACGCTAACGGCAACGATTCTGTTAGGCCGATATTTAATGATCATAATGGTTAGTTAGTGGAGAGTTCGTCTTACAATTTTCACCTGTTTCCAGCGTATTATCCTCCCCCCGCACCGTTTCCAGCCGATTTTATCGATAACTATTTTTGGCTTCTAAAAACTACCACAAATATCAATACTGAATCCAATTCTGAAATCCAATTCTGGAAATTCAATACTAAACCCAAATTCTGATACCCAATATTTGTAATCCTCTCTGAATCACAAAACTATCTTCCTTTACCAAAAATCTTATCCTTATTCCCGTTATAAAAAACCTCAAAGCTCGTATTCTAATGTGGATTCTAATGCTGTATACAATCCATATGCGTGGGCGATTAACGGGCGGTTCGTGTAACGGTCCGTGTATCAAACGTCATTTGAATTTTCAAAGTAAACTGAGAATTTAAAAATGCTCAAAATCGCCAATTTTCATTTTTATTTTTATATTTAACTCCTAAATTTGTTAAAACCTCGAATAACTATCCGAAATTTTATTCAAGAGGCTAGACTGGGTGCCATTCATGCACTGGCAGATGGAACTTCCATAAATGTTTTTAAAACAGTTTTTAAATGTTTATCTGGGCTTTGTCCGCCCTATTTAAGTGACATGTTTTCACTGAACTCTCAAGTCCATTACTACAACACGCGTACCCGGAACAATAACTTCTTTCAACTCTGCTCTCAGATCCTTTAGATATTCTGCTGCCAAACTATATAATAGCCTTCCAGACAAGACTAAGACATTTAGCAGAAATTACTGGTGTATATGATATGTATATATATGTATATGAATATATATGAGTGTATGTGTTTCCATTTTTTAAATTGTAATCGTTTGCCATTTTAATATTATATAGAATTAGTACTTAGTTTTAGAAATAGTATGCACAGCTTCAATGTAAATAAGTTTCAAACTTTTTGAATTCTGTGCCTTTTAAAGTTTATTATTATTATTATTATTATTATTATTATTATTATTATTCAGTAATATTAATAAGGCTCTCGTACGGATCCAAGAGTCAAGACGCTTGACTTTTCTGCCATACTCTCAAACCACAACTTGTTGGCTCGTTCATTTAGCGCCTGCCGGTTTTACATATAGTGACGTACTGTCACTACCATCCTGAGGAACTGACACTCTATTCAGTATTCTCACCGGTACCGTCCCTGACACAGGCGTTGAATTTAGCAACCACCCACTGGTAGTGACAAACAACAAGTTGTTAGACTTTACCCTTGAACGTCCAAGGACCCCCTAGGTTTTTCGGACCTAAAAATTGCAGCTTTAAAGCAATCAAAACAAACATTTCAGTAGCTGTAGTTCGATAATGAGCGCATCTCTTGGTGTTAATTGGATGACGTCATCATTTATAATTTATGCGAACTTAATTATGCAAATTAGAGTTTGAAAATGAAAACGGTAAATTTTTGACAATTTTTTTTCTAAATTCTCCTTTTCCACTCTATTCTTAATTATAATCCCATTTCAGGCTGTATATACATGTTTCTATTAATTTCAAGAAATTTGCTGAAGTTTTGCTGAAAATATATTTTTTTTAAAAATCCAAGATGGCGGCCAAAATGGCGGACTCGCTGTGAAACGGCTGCTGCCATAGCAACAGTTCTTAATTAAAACATGATTGTATTATAAAAAGTAATTAGCTAATCATAAGCTACTCACGTCCACATGCCAAAGCTTGATCTTTTATGTGCAGCCGTTTGAGAAATCTAGGGGGGGGGGTCCAAATAACCCCCCCTCTTGGGTTAATTTGTTATGAAAAATAGCTTGGTCGTCCGAGGGTTAAGTAAATAAATAAAGGCTAAATTTTGTGAAGTTTAAAACATTTTAATACACAAACTTTAGTTTTTATTTATTTTACTGAAGTGTTTCTATGTCTTGGATACAGGACCCGGCGGCGGTACCTCCTCCCAAGCCTCCTCGTCTAAACCCTTCCCTTTATCAGCCCCCACCACCCTACTCCTCTCCGGTGGAAAGAGTTGCCCCACCCTTTCCTTCAGTGGATACCGTGGGAACTCAGTCAAGCTACGACACCCAGCATTCGTTTCGGGAAGAGCAACCTAGTTCTGCCTCGTCGATCCAAACTCGCTTGTCCCGCCCTCCCTGGAGCTCCTCATCGAAAGGCACCCCACGCTCGGATGGCTATGAAGACATGCACTCGTTCAACGAAGAGGAGCCAAGCACAGTTGTTAATGAGGTGGCCTCACGACCTCCACCCTACAGTGAAGCCGTAGGACCATCCAGTGGGTCGTCTACCCCGTTATCAGGAAGTGTACTTCACATCTATGATAGCAACACCTTGACCCGACTCCAGCAAGGAACAATTGATGACCGATTGCACCCGAGAGCTATCAATAACCGTTCACAAAATTCTAGGGCTGGACCAGGAGTTGCCGAGCAGCCACTCATTCCTAGGCCTCCCCCAAATTTTAATGATGGGGAGGACTACGAACGAGCACCGCAGCCGGTAATGATTCGTCTCAAAGGAGAAGGGCGGGTGGTCGAAGCATCAGAGACTGTTGGACTCAGGTTTAACTCATCAGCCGATGCTGACAGGTTTGAAGACCGCGTTCGGCAATTGCAGCTTGAGCGGAACCGTGAGAGAAGAGAAATTTCCAGTAACGGCTATGAAGGAACAATGATGGAGGGGGGACAGTCCAGACCGATGCCTCCATTAGGAGCCGAAAGGAGAGTGCGTTCTAGTGCCTCGGATTCGCCGCGTTCAAGTGTGTCTTCCCAGCCCAGAGAAGAAGAAGGGCCACCTGTGGAACCGCCGCCATCAGAAACGGTAAGGGAAACAGAACAGATACATAACTTCGTTGAGGAGACGAATGGTTGCATTCTCGTCAAACAAGTGACCAACTGGATATTGAAGTAAAATTTATGTTAGGATATTGACGTTCTACAATACAATCAATCGACCTTTATTTGTACCCGGTTCCAGTTACGTAAATATGAATTTATATAATAAAATTAAATAAATAAATAGAAAATAAAATTACATTTTACTCTACTCTCTGAAAATATTGATAATAGGACAATCACATGAGGTTTTGAGGGCATATAGTTTATTTGTTGCTCGAGTAGCGTTATTTTAATTACCCTAGCGTAGCGAGGGTGCAAATAATGCTACGAGGGACACAAATAAACTATATGCACGACAAATGTCATTTTATTATTATTATTATTATCAATACACAAGGCCAAATCGTAAAAATTCATTTTTAAATAAGTATCATCCGTTTTTATTTCAAATAACTGTCTTGTAAGCTCTCGCCATCCCTCTCAGCTGTGGCGAGCAAAATGCAAAGCCAACTAACTTCTCCGGATGTTTCTAAACGCCTTCCGTGCTCTGGCTTTCCATGAAGTATCGATTTATTTTTTGCATGTCTCTCAATTGAATAGATGATTTGTGTTTTGGTATCGCATTGTTTTCTTTCACTTCGCTTCAAACATTTTGTTGGCAAACATGAATTCGCTGTCTTTCGGCTGAGTGGAGCACAGGTCAGATGGCGATGAATAGCTGCTCTAATTCCAGTCAATACTCTTTGGAATTCATGCTTGGCCTTTCTATCTTTTCACTTCAGCGAAGAACTTTCGCATAATTTCACTTAAGTCCGTTGCCGTTGGACTTTCTCTTTTGAGATCCACTATAAAGTGTAATTTGACTTTTTGCACACCATTTCTCAAACCTTTTGCTTCCAACTTGTTGCTTTCTTCGTGTTTTCGCTTGAGCTTTCACTCTAGTTGCTCGTTGCCTAAGTCCGAGTTTGGACAAAAAAAAAGGCTGAAAATTTGGGGCTTCTTCTATTCAAATTTCACCACAGAACTACAAGTGACAAACAAAAATTTGCGCCAACTCTGGCATTGAATTGGTATCCTCAGAATCTTATTGGTCGAGTGAAGGCGTCTCTGCACCCAATCAGAATCGGGGCTGCAAATGCATTTGCAGCCCGCTAATTTACCATTTGGCCCGTGAAAAGGTGATTTTTGTAGAGGGCAGTTTGTCATTTGGCCTCGTGTATTGATAATAATGATGGTTAGCAGGTCTTCGATGTCTTGTTTTGTGAGATGGAGTTCGGTCGTTTATCTTACTGACGGCATTAGTGATTGTTTCGTGTACGGATACCGAGGTGTACAGGGCTGAGACGTCGATGCTACATGGGTATGGCAGCTCTTTGTTGGTGGTTAGATCTCCTGATTGGATGGTTTGGATTAGTTCAAGGCTGTTCTCAAGATGGGCCGGTACGTTTTATAGCATGGGAGTTAGAGCTCTGGATAGTAGCCATGATATGTGAGACCGTCCACATTCGATACGATAGGTCTTATCTTCAGGTCTGGGCCTGGTTTATTTGTCTTAATGAGATGGTAAAATCTGGGTAGGTCTGTATTGGTCGATGTGAAGCTCCTTTGGACATACGTGGCAGACGTTTTTCCTGGACGTTTTTCCTGGACAAGCTTGAAAATATTGCCGTCTCTCCTCCCATCGATTCATCAAACCCTACAAAAGATATGTTGACAACATCTATTTACAGACAACAAATGAAAACACAGCCGACGAATTCCGCCAGACGATGAATGATTTACACCCCAAAATAAAATTTGAGTTCGAGAAACCAACAGCCTCTACAAATGGTCTATCACTGTCTCTCTTAGACTTCACAGTTACAATCTCTGACAATGGGGAGAGCTCATTTGAATTCTACAAGAAAGCTGCCAAAAAGCCACTCTTCGCTCCTCATGCCTCAGCGCTACCCAGGAACTCAAAAATCAACTTTATCTGCAACGAACGGCAACGCATACAACAGAGGTGTTCAACACAGACGACATCGCGGAAACACGACCACGCCTTCGACAATGTCTTAAGCGCCAACCGCTATCCCAGAAACGTCATACTCGAAACCAAACGACCCCTCAAACACCAACACCCACCACCACAACAACAAGACTCTAACAAAGATTGGCTGTACTTAAAATTCCGTTTATTTCCGACGGATTAGACAGAAAGATCACCAAGATAAGGCTATAATTCAGTATCTGTAATTCAGAATTGGGTATATATATATATAAAACGTTTTTTAGCTGAAGAAGGCCGAAGGCCGAAATGTTCTTTATTAAACATTTTTATATAAGTCACTGGTTGTTCCTCTTCGTCCGTCATTTTTATTCTACTCTTTCTCTCTCTCTCTATATATATATGAATGAGTTAAAAAATGTAGATTATTTTATCAATTTCTGTATTTTTACATGTTATTAACATGTTTACATCATGTTCAGGGTCCGAAATTAACTTTTTAACATCCGTGCCAGCTGGCGACCAGACCGAAAGGTTTAGTCGCCAATATTTTTCTGGTCGGAAATATTTCAGCATGTATCGCCTATGGCTTGGCGTGCCCGCAATACCGTCATAGGGAAAACCGCTGAGGAAAACAAGATGGTGGCTCACAATGTTTGAATCATGTTGATCGCAACTGTTTGAGTTTATTCATTATTTAGTGAGAAATTTACTTCAGTTGTATCTCAAGGACATTGCCAAGATAAAAAGTGAAAATTGTTTTAAGAACGGCTCTTAATTTTATTGTTGATCAGTTTCTCTGAATACACTAATCAAGACAACTTAGTCATCAGCGGGCGATCAGTTGTGAATCTGGTTGCCAGCTCTCAATATTTAGTCACATTGGTGACCAGGAAGGCACAATTTCGGACCCTGATATTCATTTTGATTTGTAGCCAGTCTGAGTGCATATTATTTAAGGATTAATTCCTAAATGTAGATACAGAATAATATCTACTGTATAGATATTAAAATTTTATACATAGTTTAATACTGAAGTTTTTCAGTTGAGATCATGAATAACAGAAACTGTGGTTTCAGGAGGAATACATCCAGTCACGCTCATCAGCAATGGAAAGTATAGAGTCAACAATAGTGGAGCTTGGGTCGATATTTACACAGTTGGCAAACATGGTAAAGGAACAAGAAGAGACCATTCAGAGGTATAAAACAATCTAATTATTATTCAAGTTTAACAATTTTTTGTGGTTATATAAAGGGGAACAGTTGATATATATATGATATGTTAACTACTTATTAACCGAGAGTGAGGTCTTTACGGGAAATATCAAACTGAGGCCGTGCTGTATTGACCGAGAGACAGCGAGGTCAATGCGTCGAGGACGAAGTTTGATATTTTTCATAAAGACCAAACATTCAAGGTTAATAAGTGTTTTATTATATGGCCTTTATATGGGTATGTGCGTGCGTAGGTCATTAACAATAAATCCGTAATGCCCGTGGGCATTACAGGAAATACAGACCTATCAAGAACCAATCAAAGTGTGGGTACTATTGTGGCCATATAATAAATAATAATATATAATTTGCACTGTAAAAGAATTAAGTACTTAAGTACAGTTCATGAAAAACTTGAAACTTGTTAGACTGTATTGCGTGAATACTAGATTCGTTTAAAAATGTTTTATTGGACAGTATCGTTATGTTGCACTTTGTTGTGTAGTAAGAAATACTAGTATGTCCCTCGATTAGGTGCCCCTTTCGAATAAGTGTACCCCTAAAAATTCACTATCTTGCACCAAAAAGCGTGCGTTGAGAATGTTGCAAAATTTGTGTCTCTCCGCATTTCACTTTCAGGATTGATTCCAATGTGGAAAATACCGAAATGAATGTTGAGGCAGCTCATGGAGAAATCCTGAAATACTTTCAGTCAGTCACCTCCAACCGATGGCTCATAATTAAAATTTTCTGCGTACTAATTGTGTTCTTCGTGATCTTCGTGGTATTCATGGCATGAAGAGTGTAGAACTGGGGTAGATATATCACCTCAAGTCCAGTCTCTCAGAACAGAGGATATCCCGCGGATCTTGGAAACCGATTACTTTGCAGCGCACTGGAAATGACAAACATTTTACATAGTTTCTACCTTAATAACGTGGTATCCCGAATGGATTTTGTACAGAAGAAACTGTAGAACAGTTTATTGCAACTGTATAATATATATAGAGTACTTTAGTTCTAGTAAGATAGGGGAAGAAAAACACGACAAAACAAAGAATTTGTTGTATTGTAGTGATCAATTGTGTTCGTAAGAGGTGCTCAAGATAGTAGTTTTGTGCATTCTTGAAGTCATTAAAAACAAAGCGAAGATATCATCATCCTTTTGACTTTGGTGCATGTCGTCTTGCTGGCTTTGACATTTCTACCATCGACAACAACATATATTTTGACTGTTCAGATATCTAAATATTTTTGGTTTATTTGTGTATAATAGCATGAAAGGTAAATTTCCATTCTTTACGAGGGGCAAAAATTTGTGTTGTTATATAGCAAGTGTGTTTTCGATTCGAATGCGCGCTCTCATTGGCTAAATCGAGGTGGCTGGTCAACATCTCGAAAATTGTTGACCAGCCGGTGAACATTGCTGTCGCGTTGTCACGTTTGAGAGCGGCAAAACTTGTTTTGTCTTATTAATTGTGGTATATTTATTTATGCTTTTTAACAAAACACTTGATGACTGCTCCCTCGGGAAACATCTGTTTTGTTTCCCTCGACTTCGTCTCGGGGAAATTAAACATCGAGATTCTTGTGAAACAAGACAGATGTTTCCCTCGTGAGCAGTCATTAAGTGTATATTGTTGCTTTATTTCAAATGGTTATATCTACAAAGGTACAAAGGATATACATCTGATGGCTAAAATAATATATAATTTTTCCAACATTCCCAAAATATATGCAAACAGTTTTGACTCGGACAT
The DNA here is from genome assembly GCA_025434805.1 of Antipathozoanthus remengesaui. NCBI lineage: Eukaryota > Metazoa > Cnidaria > Anthozoa > Zoantharia > Parazoanthidae > Antipathozoanthus > Antipathozoanthus remengesaui. The sequence goes on from JANSTR010156218.1 coordinate 10,196, forward strand.
CTTTCCCAGAGGTAATTTTATCAGAATTAAAGGGGCAGTTCAAGGCTACGTGCCTGTAATCACGCTTCAATAGATCCGGAAATGACAGCGGGTAACAATGATTTGTCATTCAAATTTGTTAGAAACTGAAAGCAGAACATGTTCTTGACCGCTGCGCTCGACTCGGCATTTCAGACTCACGTTCACTCATTCAGACTCTGGTTTCCTAGACT
>JANSTR010156240.1:0-10405 GCA_025434805.1 Antipathozoanthus remengesaui
AAATGTATTTAAGAAACGTTTCGGCCGTTCTGCCTTCGATTAAACTGAAGAAGGCCGAAAACGTTTTTAAATACATTTCTTAAAAGCTATGAGTTGGAGTGGGACTTTGCTTCAAACTATATACTGAACTACACAAGACTTCCTATTGATATATGTAATCAAGCAGAAAGTATGAGAATGTTTTAGTTGCTTTTATTGTGAGTAAGAGTTGTTTTATATTTTTACACTATTTAATGGCTGATGGACGCAAACCCAAAAACACATGCCAATTTGAAGAGAAAAAAAGAGAATATTATTTACTTTAGTATTGTAGTTAGTTTGTGTTTATTTAAGTATTCACTAACCTTCAGGATTACCACTAGTTTTAGTTTAGCAGACTTTCTGACTTCAAGTTCCTAGTAGGAATAAGACGCTTGAATTAAGTTACGGAGGACTCCATCAGTCCTTATCCGAGAAGACATGAAAATCTAACTGTATGCACAAACAGGGATTGTAACAAAATCCTTGGTGTTGGTCTCAGCACCGTCCAGTGTCATACATGTATAAATTCCTTTTGCATTAAAATACACCACTACGTTTTATTGCACAATGTTGCCTTTGTTACATTTCGATGTAAAAAGTTAAAAGAATTTTAAAAAACATCTTCAGAAGTCAGTACAGTACAATAAGCTGTTACTGTGTGCTTTCCATATATTTCTTGTTGTCCAGCCTTGTAGACACTGATGAAATGTTTCTGAAAACTTTTAAAAGGTACAAGAAATGGTTCAAATCGCTCGATTTGCTAAACAAGGCGTCTGAACAGATATTCCAAGAAATTCTCTGTGAACTTCCAGAACCCAGCAGTTTGACCACATAGCCGCTCGCCTTATTTCTTTAAATATTGGCGGCTGTATTGGAGACTGGAGTTATTTGTCCTGTTTCTTAATTGCAAATCTCCTTTCAGAGATCCATAAGCTGCGCGGGGTATTCGTAGTTCAGTTCTAAATTCATTCTATCTATAAGAGTTTTTAAAATAGTTAAATATTTTTAATGCATGGTGGCTTAATTCTAATCCCGCGTGTACAATCCTATGAAACGTCCGTGCCACCTATAGTAACAGCAAGTGGAACACTTTTTTTGAATATATTAGCAGTGTATTTACGGTTTCCAAATTCTATTCGCAAAACTCAACAGAAGGTTAAATGATACGATTAGAATAAAAGTTAATTTGGGTGTAAAGTCAGTTCAGCTGACATTTTGACCGCTATCTTTTCGTCAGAGCAAATGTGAGTGCATGCAGCAGAGGATAAATTGCTTTTCAAACAGTCCACGTAGTCCCGAAATTATCAGTACTTTTATTTTCCAGCAGCCGTTTACATATTTACAAGACAATGGCTTTCTATAATTCGAAATCTCGGTACTTAATAATAATACTATTTTTATATAGGAATAAAGAACGTATAATTTTAAGGCGGAAGTGTCCTTTTAGCCTAAAACGTTGACTCGTGATTCATATACGTGACTAGGGAATGTATTTTTGCCGAAACAAAAACGTTCATTTTGTATGATAAAACTTGTCTGTATTGTTTAAATAAATTCTCGTTCTTTGTATCACGTCTCAGCATTGGGTCAAGCTGGACTACACCAACCTGGCTAAATATTGCTTATTTACAAAGAAGTGGAAATGTCCGAGTTAATATGTTCTTTGAATGTTCTTAAATTTTGCTATTATTATCCTCGATGTTCTTTAACCCTTTCCCTCCAGACTTTCCAATTTAGCAAATTTATCAAACTTTATGAAAATTGTCAACTTTTGAATTTCGTGAAACAATGAACATTTTGAGAATCTACTCTTCTAGACAAACAAAATGAATGGTCACTTTATAGAGTTTTGCCGACTGGTTCAAAAGTTAGGACATTCTTGCTTTATTTGAAATCGAGGTTTAGTAGGGAAAGGGTCAAAAGGTTCTTACAAAAATATATGGCAACTGCTTCACGCGTTCTGTAATTATCAGCTGCTCACAAAAGTACGTCTTTCTTATTAAGTCGTCTTGCATATAGGCTCTAACTTCTATCTCCAGCCTTGCCGGGGGTTGAATATTTTCGCCTTCTCTCTACACAACACCCGCGGACAGGGGCGTTCGGTTGAACGGTTGGTCCCGTCTTTCGACGTTCTGTCGGGGGACAAAAAAGAACTCGCTCACTTCTTGAAATGGGTAATCCCCATGTTGTAGATTATGACTTATATACAGCCTACATATTAATTCCAACTGGCTACAGTCTGTGCTCCAAAGACAAAGTCAGATAGAGACCGTGTAGTTAGAGACGCCTGAACTCGCGAGCCGCTGTGTCTTCGTATACTTTAGCACCAGAATGCTGCAAGGATGATATTTAGCCTCAACCTTCATCTGCCATTAGTTAATTCATGCATAAAACGAGGTTAATGACGTTAATCTATAAGTTGGTTTCTATTCCTTGTAGTTAATTGTCGAGAGATGTCATTTCAACGCTAGATGAGCACGACTCTTCAACTGGCTCTAACTTGAGCTCGCGTGATCGTCGTCGTTTTTTCCCAAGAGTTGAAACGTGTGGAACAACAAGATTTTGTTCAGTGTTTCTTATATAGCTCAATCGTTTGTTTGTTTCTTTCCTAAAGTCACAGTGCTCCAAATTGCTCGTACAGTATGACCCTCTCCTCCCATACAGCTTTTTAATCTGTTGCTTAGTAAGGATGTTGTAGGTTTTTGAAATATTCAAAGTGATCTGAGGCTCGCTCTGTCTTGTCAGACTTCTTGGAGATTTGGGGATATTGGAGGAAAGAATTGCGGGGAGCGAGAATGCGCGCCGGCTTCGTTTTGACGATGTCTTTCGGGTACTTATCACGTAAAAGGACGACTTTCCCCCAAGCCCGGCTTCCTTAAACGCTGACATCCTTAAGCAATATATGGCGGGGTTTACAGCACAATTGAAGTAGCCAAACCAGTAAGCTATTCGGCCCAAATTGTACGGAAGTTGGTCAGGTCTTTCGAAGCCTACTGCTAAGGCAATAAGCACGAAAAAGGGCAACCAGCAAACTACGAATGTTGTAAACATGAGACACAACGTAATAGCGAGTTTTCGTTTCATTGCAGAGACGTGGTCGTGCGTGTTCATAGATTGACTCATCCGGCGGGCATGAGTGGTCACTTTTGTGTAGATTCGCCAGTAAGCGTATGACATAATCGAAACAGGAACGATAAACGCTAACAGAGCCAATCCGGCAAGCCTGACCTTTTCTCCAAGGGTTTTTGGAAATGCTATTCCACAATGTGCAGTGGTGGCATTGAATGCCATGTAGCTCCAGTGGTTGAAAGGGCCCAAAAACAGCAGAGAAAGCGTTCCACATGTAACCCAGATGATGAAAATCAATATTCTTGATTTCTTTTCGTTCATATGAAGACAACGCGGGACGGAGGTCCTCATGACACTGAAGTACTTGTGCATAGTTATGAGAGAAAGAGTAAATATGGAGGCACAGAAAAAAAAGTTGCTCAAAAAACCGCTAACGCAACACCAAAATTTTCCCAGCTCGAATTTATTCTGCGAACTAACAATTAGCGGGAAAGGTGTACAGAACAACAGTGCGCCTATGTTAGCAACAGCGAGATTAACAATGAAAATGAACGTCGGGTTCCTTAAGTTCTTGTTTTTATACACCACTGCACAGACGTATGAATTCCCTACCAAGCCGATTGCTATAATGAACGAAAGCGAAACAACTTGAATAACTGCTGACACCGGAGTGTAGAGATACTCTTCAACATGATTTTCCTGAACACTTCTGTTCACCCCATTATTCGAATTAACATCGCCGAGCAAAGGATTATTTTCCAGTACTTGCCTTGACATTTTAACAACAAAACTCCCCGACTATTACGCGGCTTCGCTTTCTATCGTATAGTTTCGTACGTATATTAATTGTATATCACTTGCTTGTAAAAAAAAAACCTTCTGTACATACGGCAGCTAAGTAAACGAACCGATAGCAGATGGCAGCTAGTCTGTAAAGCTTGCGAGAAACATGCATTAAAGTGAATCCCAGATGCACCGTCGGCTTGTTCGGTTAACATAAAGATATTTCTTGCTTTTGTCTTTGCGGGCTTGTAAAGATTGAGATTACTTATTACGATTTGATGCCCTGGTCCATTATGAAATCTTCTAACAGTAACAGCATGAAATTTCCTCTGTTGTCCTAAGATATACGACGATCAAGTTGGCATAAAGCCAGTCACGCATTAATTAGATGTCAAACCGTGGCTTTTATGCACTCCACTTTAACACTTCAACAAATTGCTGCTGGTCTGGTGTGCGGCCATTTATATGTCTTTATGGAGAGGGCGGGAGGAGTTTTTGCATCTAAGACACTTGAGCTGCACTCCATATGCTTTAAACTTGTCCCGTGAATGACAAAGTGTCGGTAAGACTCTGCTATTAGCATCTTAATACTGAATTACTTATCAATCAATATACCTTAATGAGAATTTCTGCCTCAGTATTCGACGAAAACCGTCCTGTATCAGCAGTCGGAAACAAAAGCTGCTGGTTTGATTTGACTAATCACGAAAAGCTGTGAAAAGCTGTTAAAGGTTTTTATGGCTTCCATATGAAAACGATTTAAAATTCTGTTCAGGTGTTTATCTTCCCACATGCTTGACGGGAAACGTTTAAATTGAAAATTTCTTTTTCCATAAAATTGGTTAATCAAGACTGAATATTTGTACGGACTTCAACAGAATTGTCCAGATTTCACAATTAATAAATAAGCAAAATGTTATAAAATCAACAAAATTATTTGGTAGATCTTTCACATTTACAACAACAGCGAAATGAAGCCAGGATACTACGATGGACCACTTGCAATATTAAACATAAAACCTAATCCCTGCTGTTAAGTTAATGGAAAATCTAGGATTAACTATATTGTTTTAAACCCACGTTTATTAACATTTGTCCTTTTGTTTGTGCTAGTATTTTTGGAACTGGCAATGTTAAACTTAAAGATTGTTTAAAATCGAACTTTTCGGTAAGAAATTATTAAGACTGGGAAATCTCCGTGCTTATATTTGCAATAGCAGAATTTTTGGGGGGTTCTAGAAGTAGAATCGATCTCACATTTTCAATTACTTTTTCCCTTTGAGATCATCAATTTCGTCCTGAAATTTTAATTCGATGTCAAATGTACTAGCACAATAACATAAACGTCGTTAGCAGTTGGAGGTAAATTTAGGAGAGAGCTCTGAGTATTAAGTAGCTCAGCAGACCTTCTACGGCTGCTATTTATTGTAAAAGACGTTTAAGAACTGCATGTATTAAAAGCAATATGATATAAAAAAACCTCTCTTCACATTAGATTATAACGCATAAACGCAGTAAAATGACAATTGGCATTAGTTTTGTTGCACGAAACCTGTGTTCAGACAGGTGTGCTTTGTTGTAATAGCTTTCTTGTGGATATATATCAAGAGCCAGGATGGGTATGACGCTTGACATCTGTCAAGAATAACAATAGCTGTCACTCAAATCTATAGTCATCAAATGTCAGCCTGTTGTTTTGAAATTTTTATTCAGTTAAAAAAGCTTTTAATATTTCTCAAGTAAATAGTTTTCTCGCTATCCGACATGTCCCATACTTCCATCAAATAATTTTAAGCACGGTGTTCTGATTTATTCTTTACGTTGTTTGTGGTTTGTATGCGACGTCATGACAGCCATGGTGGTGTTCTCTAGCAACAGAACTGTAACAGTTACATAGCCCTTTGTCATTTGACTCACTGGACATTGAGTGAAATTCAGCCTCTCGTTGTGTTGTAACAATTTCAGAGTTCGGAGCTAATTCCGGTTTACGTTCTATTAGAAGAACAGACGTGAACAAATACTTACAGTCCTGCAGCTCTACCTGTTGTCTATCATTTGAGTACTTACGTCACTTACAGTTGCAGAGTTCTAAACAACAAACCACTAGTCATAGGCTCTTTGGGATGCAAGACAATCTTATTCGCTTAGAATACATTATCTACTATCATAAGCATATCGTAATACTTTCGTTACAATTCTGAGTGTTAAACATTTACATATACAAATTTCTCCTTCATACTATAAACGACTATAAACACGACTGACTACATGATACACAGACTGTCTCTTAAACTTATGTTGCCCTTCCCTGGGACTGGAGGGAGGGTGTGAAAGAGATTTGCTACTGTAAATGCCAACATGCCAGAGAGTGGCTTTACTTAAATATCAGGCAAGGCTGGTACATGGGTTGCCATCCCAGAACACGTCAATACTCCCACAAGGTACAAAGGCCGATCCAACTAGAACTGCATCCCAAATTGCCATGGTCATAATTTAGAATAGCATCACTTTCTTGAATTGAACTGATGATTAGCTTCTTTATAAGTTTTAGGGCTGCATGCAGAACTGAGAACGAACAGCTGATATAATAGCGCAAAGACTTGAGGCGAAATCAGTGACCTGTGACCACTTCACGGATCGTTATGCAAAATAGAACTAGAAGCTTTATTCATTTGAAATGTCACGTTCATCCTTTCAGCAGTGTTACGTGTTGCGCTATGATAAACTTGGCGTGCAAAGCATTGTGGTTGAGTTTACCCGGTACCGCGCAAGGCATTGTGGTAAAAGAGTTTGAGGCTTGATTCGCTTGCCAAATAGAATCTGCTGACTTCGCTCAGTCGCTTCAGGCTCCTTCGCTGCGTCAGCAATTAATTAGAATGTTTGAGTCTCTTGCAGTGACGGTAAAGCTAAATTCGAAGTAACTAATATCATAAAACAAATGAAACTTAAATAATTTTAAATGAAACATAACTTCATCTTTCAACGTTTCTCATCTAAAACGAAATTTGAAATTATTTGCGTCGAATGAGGTGTCTTCTCCACACAGCAGGCCAGACGCAAGATTTCATACATTGAAAAAGTCTTCAGCAAACTCTTAAACTCTTACCCGCCCCATCCCTGGTATCAAGTGTACTTTATGTATTACATTAGACAATAATGAAATGAATAAATGAATGAAATGAATAAGCTATAATATATATTCATTTTAAACAACCGTGTAAAAAAGCAGTCAAGGATCGTTTGACAGCAGGCGCCACGGCGGAGGTCTCAAGACGATTTATAGTTGCAATCTGTGAAACTGCTGATACTTTTAAACTATTAATGGTTTCTAACGTTCATACCTGCTGTTGAACCGTTGGTCTAGCTGTAACTACTTGCTAAAGTATTCTGGAAGATAAGAAAGCGTCATTTAGTAAAGAGACGAATAGGTAAATTAAATGAACCAATATTTACATCCGCGGTTGGTAACGCAGATTTCCAGGTTGATATCGTCTCCTCACAAAGTGAACTCGCACCTTATTTTGCTGGGAATGAATTGCAATCTCTTGAAGACAGTTTCTCTTACTAGTTCCTGTTATTTATTTGTGTAATTATGCACAGTATATACGTTACTGATGCAGTCGTATGACGTCAAACCCTGTCTGACATGGGTACACTTACTTCCAATAAGCAAATGAACTTTTTATTGTTAATCACTTAATGGCACATTGCTAATTAAAGATAATGCAATGTCGGCAAATTTATACAGGGCTTAATATTTGAAAGAGCTTTGTTCGATTTTCTTGTATATTGTCGCCAGAAGAACTAGTTGTACTGATGTAAAATTTACAAGTAAGCTTATAGTGACTCTTGGTGCCTTGGTGTACCTTATAGGGTTAACCATTAAGCTGACTTTGTGCAAATCTTCGATCTTGGCTGGCAGTTCAAGATAAAGGATTACGACACTAATAAATTCTGTTTGGGTAGGAAAGCAATTTTAGTTCGCCTTTAAATTCTCATTTTCGAAATAAAAATACTGGATGCAAAAACATCGGCCGAACGTAATTGACGAATCAGCTGATCAAATCTGCCAACGTACTTGTCTAATTGCTGATCGTACCTTCTCAGGACGATATTGATTTAAATAACGACCAGTCTTCCACATCGAGAATTGTGATTCTGCACAACTACCAAAAGGCTCATGATCCCGGAATGAAATTGTGAAACTTATCCGTATCGTGTATTAGAAGGGAAAAGAATGTTTAGTGGAAACGAAATGAGTGAAAAGAAGTTTGAGTGAATATAGTGCTAGTTGCGAAACATTAACATGAACGAGGACTAACATGTTGCTTTGTAATAAGATAAAACCTATAACACATCACGATTAATTAATATATTAATTTAGTTAATTCAGTGTTCTGGATTAGAGTTAAGTCACTGCAAAATAAAAAGTGGCATGAAAGAAATGAAATAAGTAAAACGTGACATTTCATTCGAGTTTAACCGGCAGGAATGAAATTATAATCAGTTAAATTAAACATTAGCACTGCGCGTTAAATTGATATAGGAACGATGAAATTAGAACAAAATAGCCTTTCTCATGAAAAAAGGAGCAAAAATAAATATAAGCTTAAATGATTCGAAAATGGAATAAAAACTATTATTAGAACTGTACGCTAATAATGAACATATTCGATAAGTGATTCTGGTGCTCACGTGCACACTCAGAAGACAGAAAGGCAAACCTGGATGTCACTCGACATCTCTTCCCTTTAACTCATCCTAGTTACAAGCGCCTCTTCTTTTGCTTTGAGAATTGGTAATAGTAAGTTGACTGTTGATACAAAGAGTCATGCAAACAAAAAGAAAAATATTTTAACTGAGCTTCAAATGGAAAAATTCATACCTTTAAAACAAAATAATTCGCTTTAAAGGAAACCGATTCAAGTACAAATACAATCTAACACATACGAGTCTTTTTATTTTGCAAGTTGCTTATCAATGTCAAAATATTCAAATTCGAGATGCAGCGGCAAGCTAATTAAACTGCCATCACATTCAAAGACATAGTACTGCCAAATTACCTGCTGTCAATCCACCAGCTCTCTTTTATAGCTTCTGTTTGTCTAACGAAAAGCCAAGAACATGAAATTAGGATGAAATTTAACTGCTATCACATACAAAGACATAGAACTGCCACCTTGCCTGCTGTCAAGTGCTGTCAGCCCAGCAGCTCTCTTTTATAGCTTCTGTTTATCTAAGGAAAAGCCAAGATGTTTAAAACGTTCTTAGCGTTTTACACCTGTTACTCGCACTATCAGTAACAATAGGTTTATGTATCAGGGAAATTGGTATGTGGCCATGAAGGGTATTCCCACGGGAGGAGTCCTCTCACCACTCTTGGCTAATATCACTATGTCTTATGTTCTAAGGAATGTTTTGTTTAGTAAGCATGAGGAGGTGAATGTCACCCCCCCCGGATGTCAAGGGTATTATGCTTTTTACTGATGATTTAGGTGGGAGGTGGGTGGGTCCTGTTAGGCCATTTTACAGATGGGTGAAATGGTTAAATAGTTGTACCAAACCTAAGTATGGGATAGAATTCACTTGCAGGATTGGGGAGGAAGTCGAATTTCTCGACATTCTTATGAGTTTTGACGTCTTGGGTAACCCCATCACGGATTTGTTTGTTAAGCCGACTGATGCACGTAGGTACTTGTAACCTGATTCATGCCATCCGGGTCACACCTTCAGCGGTGGTGTGGTTTACTCACAAGGTCTACGCATTAGGCGCATTGTCTCCGACAATGCATGATAAATTTAAGATTAGGCTAGACGAGCTAGCCAATGCCTTTGTTATTAGTGGGTACAACAAAGGGTCAGTGAAGCGCATACTCAGCAAAGTAGCTTCTAAGCCCCGTGTTTTATTATCAGGATGAGGGCGTTTTGTACCTTTGGTCAACACTCATGGCCCTGGTGCTAAAGAAACTAGGGATTTTATTCAGAAGGGTTTGAAAATTTTGAACAAATCTGAAACTTGGAGGGAGTTTGGGGCCAAAGTTATGGTTTGTACGCGTAGGGCTGCGAATCTTAGAGACCTATTGTACAAGCGCAAAGCTTTTTCTTTGTCTTTTCCTGGGGAGAGCTTCAGAATAACTCCGTGCGAAAGGAGTAGGTGCTTATCTTGCGGATTAATGAATCCAGTTACCACTGTCACTAGCAACTCTAATAGGAATAGTTTGCGCATCAACTGTAACGCGAAACGCCAATTGTACCACCAGGTGTTTGGTTTATTTAGCGGAATGTTCAGTATGCAGAAAACACTGAGTATGTGGTGTGGGAAATACGACCCAAATGTTGCATGGCCGGAAGAAAGTCTTTCTGGTTAGATAACGGTTAACGACCACGTAGGAAACCTGTATGATTCACAATAGAGTAATTTAATAAATATTCTCAAACTCATGAATTATTCATGTTGTAATAGTTTGGGGTTGATCCAGTAGCCGAAAACTGGCTAGAAATGCACAGAGTTGAAAACTGACTATAATCCAAG
>JANSTR010156251.1:0-10404 GCA_025434805.1 Antipathozoanthus remengesaui
GTCGACTTTGGAACAAATATCGTTGCAGAAACTTCCTGAGAATCCTGCATCTTGTTCTTCTGATTCTTCAGATCTTACGTTGCTGTGGATATAAAGTACATTTAATTTGTATACATGTATTCTACTAAAGGAAAACCGATAATGAGGATATTTCAAAACAAATCTTGAAAGTTCGCTATATTTTTAGACTTCTGTGTCGCGGCGCAAGAATCACGGAACTGTCTTGAAATGTATCACGGAAATGTCTTGAAATTTATCAACTTTGGCATTGCTGCTTTTCGATTGGTGGAAATCCTTTTGCGGTTAGCTTCCCCATTGCTAAACCATACCATTTGGTTCAGGGACTGTCATGGGTAAGTCCTTTGTTCTTTTTGATGTTTCCATAGTGACTTCTCGTGGTGAGTTTCACTGTGAGTAAAGAGGTCACACACAAAAACACATTCCCTGTGGGTAAAGTAATACTTTCCCAAGGGAAAAAAGGCTAGTGTAACCACAGCTAATATATGAAAAACCTAGCTTTTATTCAAATTTATGTTAACTACTGTTAATAAAAAAGTATAAAATATACATGTACAGGTTTACTGATAACAATTCGCTATAATTCCTTAATTACCCTATTACACCAAGCAAGCACCATCCCCACTGATGCAGCAATAATACTGGCAAATTAATATTTAAGGATGGACTTTACTTGAGATGATTGGCATTTCTAAACTCAGTAATAAATTTCAAACAAAGGCATTTTGTATACCTATTATTATAGTGAACTTGTAAATGCACAAATTATTAAGTAAACTAAGTTGTTTCAAATAAATTATGTATGCCCATCTGTGGATTTCAACTCTTAGTTTTGATGTGATTTTGATTTAACAATTTTGAAAACCTCAGCTTTGCCACAGCTTTTTAGGACAAACATACAAAAAAAGTGGGATTCTTCAATCTTTTGTTTATCACAAGCTGTTTAATTTTAACTTAGGGATTTATTACTGATACTGCTGCTATATATTTGTTAAATATCAATATTACAGCTCTAGTTTTGAAAATATATATTTTAAGAAGGTCAGAAGTTCCATCAAATAAATGAATGAAAATTTCACCACAATTCCAAAAGTCCAAAATAATTTTGTTCTTGCATGCTGTTTGTTTTCCGTGTTTACAGAATGGTTAAAGTATTAAAGATACAAAACTGTTCCAGAGCTACATGTACACTGGTAGAATTGAAAGTCAGAAATTACAAATGGATAATAATTAGGTCAAAGTCACAAAAGTTGATGGCAAAGACATTATTTTATTGACAGACATCAATAAAAAACATGACTTGTATGCAATGCTTTTGAAGCAGAACTAAACATGTGTTAATCAGACAAAAAATTGTAAAATAATGTACACTATCACAATTACATGTACAACAGTCCTGAAAAATAATTTGACTACAAATTTATAGATGACATTTCAAATTTACCCTGTACAGATGCAAAAACATTCATGAATCTGAAAAGGGGGACTGGGCACTTACTCTTGCATGGGCACTTTCTCTGTGAAAGATGGTAATGGATTAGACTTAAATAATACATTCTTTTTATACAAAAAGTAAAATTGTAATAATTTACCATTCTTCTGGTGGGAATAGCAACTGGATTTCTTCAATGATTGGTTTGTAGCAAGAGTCTCTCTCTTCCTGGCCCTGATATAGAGTAAACAAAAAATGCATAAAAAGAGCAGAAACCAAGCAAATGTTAACAGTTCCTTATTATTAAATTATAAAATAAATTTCAAAAATGGCCAATGTTCAAGAGGGTGGGGTCACCTGGTTGGAAGCTACCCTGAGTGACTGAAATAAGCTTAATTTTGACCAATCATGTAATTGTTCTTATCTTGGCCGAATTTGTAGTGAACTGAAACTTGTTATTGAAGACACTTTAGCCCACATTTGACTATTATAGTAACCCTATATTGCTGAGAAAATAATTATAAAAATGCAGTCTGTGTACAAATGGGAATAGCAATTATTGGAGGTACTGTATATAAAATAATGCACAAAGATACAGGCTGTATGTAATAAAGATGCACAAAGAAATTATTATTTATTTTTCTGTAATTTTAGATCTTACAAAACAGTCAGGCTTGTCAAGAAGAAAAACAGCAGGCGTGCGGTGCATCGCACACCTCGGCTGATGCCAGGCGTGTGACTTTTTACCGAGGCGTGCGATGGCATGCGGTGGCCATAAGTTCGTATCTTGCATTCAAGGAAGCTTATTTTTGGTAAAAAATCGCACCAAACATATTTTTATGCATTTTTCGACAAAATATCTGCTTTGTAAAAAGAAATGTTGCTCTGAACGGTTCTATACTAAGTTGAAAACCATATAAAATATTCCGGGATAAAAATACAGTAGACGAGTAGTACACAATGACGCATTCTTAAAGACAGAACGTTTCCAGAACCGTCGATGCCATCGATCCTGTACAATCCTTTCTGCAACAGGAAGTAGCGCAAGTGTATTGCGAGGATGTTTTAGTTGATGGAATCACATGAAAATGTGATATTCAGAGAATAGTGTTGACAATAATTATTGCTGACAAGTGGGCAGGGCAATCATAAAAACATCTCATCAATAGTAACTATTAACAGGAGTCAAATCTCACTTCTTCACTCCAGTCCCTCACAAACTGCCTGACAGTGGTGAGAACTTTCTCCATATCAAACCCATTTACCACACTCTGTCTTGGTTTCACACCATTCAACAAGTCATCTCCTGAGTTTCTCTGTAGAAGTTGCAAGAATGTAATATTATTATAGAAATTTCAAAACCAACCAAATGCAAATGAATTGTAACCAGATCAAAATGTGGTAGATCACTGACAGAGGTATCACAAGCTGAGAGTCAGTGTATTCTGAGGGAGTCGATAAATTTACAGTACAAGACTTTGTATGGGTCATAATAATTAATATTGTTTCCTGTCAAATTCGTAATAATTTTTGGCCACTGAAAATGACACAAATAAAGTAAGCTGTTGTTTGCTACACTACCTGTAAGTTGTTTTTTGTCCTTGTGTATTCCTTGTGTCTTGAGGCAACTTGAAGGTGATTTCAATTTAGAGTTGTCCACCAGCAAGACACAAGTAAACAACAACTATGACACAACACAACAACGACAATTACACAACAATAGGTATTTCTGCCATTTGCTACAATTTTTAAGAATTTCAGGAAACAATAAATTATATCTATTCCCATACCAAGTCTTATAAAATCAACTCCATTAGAATATAAATGAATTGACTCTCAACTTGGGCTGACTACTTGGGTTACTGTATGTAATGTAATTTAAAGTATAAAATACTGAAATTAAAAATGTGCAAATGAAGTACAATGCAGGAGAAAAAAGTCTTAGTATTGAGCTAACTCAGTTGACAAGACAACCTACACTATCTGGCTGAATTAAACTTGGTTAGCTATCCACTGGTTGCCTGGTTGGCCTGGCTATAGTCATGATCAGTTGTCAAATGGAATTAGAACACATGTGATCACAACTGTATAAGAACTGGCTCCATCCACATTAGCCCTGCAGGGCTCAAGTCTAAGCTTTATCAGATGGTTATCCAGGGGTAAACAAGACTAACATGTTGATTGTCTCAGTAAAAATCACTTTTTCCAACTTCAGAGTAACATGTCCAGTAAAGGTGAACTATAAAGAAATGCTAATTCACATTCTTCTGCACAGTTCATCCAGAAGGTTACATAATTATCTATATTTTTTGCATACTCTGAATTAATAATAGCCATGGATTTATTATTGATTTCTGAGCTGTTTCAAAAGAAAATGTTCATTTAGCTGTCCCATGGACAAATCAAGTAAAAGATTTAGTTGTCCAAGATAAGGGACCTTATTTTGAGCCCTGCCCTGCCTGTCAGTTTGAATGGTTTAATATCTTTGTTTGTAGTAGTTTGTAACATTTTGAAATAATTACATGTTAAAATTTATTTTATCATCTGTCAAAAATTGAGTTGTTCAACCATAAGGTGTTCACAGCCATCTATTTAAAGCAAGATTTTGTGAGCATACTTTGTAGGCATCATAATTATAGCTGCAGATGACGGCTGTTTGTGTTCTCTGAACAATGAAAGGATGCCCTATCAGTTTTGATAGTATTTGGGTTTCCACAAGTACTGTATGACAAAACAAGTTTTCCCAATGAAGGGCCACATCAGCATCGATTTCACTTGGACTAGGAGGCATTGAGTCACACAAATCACATAACAGCTTTAAAAATCTGCCGTTCAGTAGTTTCACTTGAGCAATCATCTAAGGCAATATGCATAACTTTCTAAAAGTGTCAGCCCCAGCCAGTGCCTGCTTATTAGCATATATCTTCTTCTTACATTATTCACACAAAATATGTCGTTTTGTTATAAGAATGAAGCTTAACAACCGTACAATGGAAATTATCTAACATAAAAAGCAAATTTCTCCCAACATTTTACATCAATATGGAGCCATTTAGGAGGATCTTCTTCTTCGTCCAAGTTAACTCTCCTCCTTCTCTTGAAGAGTCTTGAGAGCAATTTGAAACATGTCATATTGATATTAATATGTCATGTTTGGGGCTGAAAGAGTTGTTGTACCTAACGTATATTTGGGTCGACCCAAACCATTACATTTGACATCTGATTTAGAAGTTGACTGTCTGTCTCATTTGATTCATCGTTTCATGAGCAGGTTTACACTCATTCGATGGCCTATATGCACTTTGGAGTTTAAAAGTAACATAGAATCGTGGGCACAATATTTAGATTAAAATAATTTATGCATTTCACTTGATGCATGTGAAAACGCTGAAGTAATTAATCACAAGCACCAACTCACCTCAAGATCAGATCTGTTCTCAAAGATATGACCCGTGTTCCCCACAATCCTACGGATAAACTTGTAGTTTGTGGAGATGCAATCTTCAACCTGCTTGAAGTGCGACTCCAGATTTGGTAATAAACGTCTGTGCCTTGCTGGCAGACGCTTGAAACCACTCTTCACTCTATCGAGTTTATTCGCCGAATAATCCCTGTTAAAACATTAATTTGGAGAATGTTATCAAAATCATGTGCAAGCCGGATATGTGTACGGCATCCTTAAATTCAAATGAATTATGACAATTATGAACAAACAACCAAGTATTACATAGAAAAGTCATAATTTCACAAAGCCTACTTGTAAAACAGAAAAGCTCTAATAATTTTCTCGAAATGCTGTCTCTCTTGCACTTCTTCGTGATTTTCCATTTCATTTTGGATCTGTGCTGAATGATTCTCTTCGTCCGCCATCTTGAATTCCCGAAAAACCGCTGCCCAAGTAAGTTTATTAGTTTGCATGTTCAAATTAACCGGCATGCGTTGCGTTTAATGATCAAACAAAATGGCGGACAGAATTTGCTCATATTTTTCTTTATTCTAACGGGGTTTTTTTGCCAGGTCCTTGGCATGATGAATAGTGAATTTGAAAATTTTCGGTGTAGATGTTGTCGCACGAAGTTGTTTTCAACAGAAAATGTTGATGATCATTACACAAAGCGTTTTTTAACACCAAAGGCAAAAAGCCCTGCACCTACATGTATTGCTACTGAGAATCAGGCTGTACCTTGCCCTTCTTGGTATCTCAAATGTGAGGATATGATAGATTGGATCAAGGAATCTGTTGAGAAGGTTTTTACTTTTAACTGTTACTACTGTATTCCGTTTAAATTCATTAGATGCATTTTACTATTACTGTGTCTGTGAGACTCAGACTTCAGTGTCTGACTCTGAGTGTAACTTAAAGTTAAACGGTTACCGGACGTTTCGTACCCGAGACAATTCGTACCAAAACGTTTCGTACCGTAGACGATTCGTACCAAGACGTTTCGTACCTGTACATCGGATTGTTCGTACGTAACCAGCGGACGTTTCGTACCTAGTCAAGACGTTTCGTTACGTACAATTTTACACCAGAACTCGACATTTTAAAATAAAAGTTTTAGCGGACCTGACACATGACAGCTTCTTGTTTGTGATTTCAACTGCAGACGAAACGTCGAGTCAACAGTCATGCAACATCTTGAACCGAAGTTGCCAATGTTTCTGATCAAAAAATAAAATGAAATATTTACCGTTATTACTTTATACGTCGGATCGTACGATGTTTGCATCTTATATGTCTTTGTACGGTCCAGTTTCTATTGATTCTATTGATTTAATTTAATCCCTTTTGCAAACAGCCTGCCTACAGACGCCCAACTGGGAGTGTATGAAAAACGAACTGACAGATCGATTTTCGACTAGCTGTTGTGAGGCAGAAGCTGGTTTATACATCAAAGTAGAGTGTAAGTAGATTTCTAAGGCAATGCGAAATAGGGACCGAAATGTCTTGAATAAGTACGAAATGTCTGCTAGTTACATACGAACAATCCGATGTTCAGGTACGAAACGTCTTGGTACGAATCGCCTCTGGTACAAAACGACTTGGTACGAATTGTCTCAGGTACGAAACGTCCGGATACTGCTTAAACTTGTGAGTCACACTTAGCTTGCCTGTGGAAGATCGATCTTTTGAGATTTGCCTTCATCTCTCTATAGATCTACAGCATTTTTATTGCTTTTAGAGTGCCATGTTTTCAGATTTGCACATTTTTGAGCAAATGTGACCCAGCAACATAGTACATACCTTTAGCATTCAAATGGAGGAGAGAGCATTCATTGGTTACTGGATGTTTCGTTCCCAAGACGTTTCGTTCCCAGACGTTTGTTCCAAATAGCAGACGTTTCGTTCCAATCTCTTAATATGTCTTGAATTGTATTTCCAAAGATTAATCTATAATTTTCATAACAAATCACAAACCTATAGCTGAATATTGAACCTGGAGCTTAACTTGCCTTTGCAGATATATCTTTGGTGGTACAACCAGTTGTACCGCCGAAGGTGACAATCGAGAAGTATTTAGTGAATACAGTTATCAAATTGATCAAACCCCACCATACCAAATAAAATTTCTCCCAAAATGAAACAATTTTTTCTGTTCTGTTTGCACAACTGAAATCCTTCTTAGTAGACCATAAAAAGTAAAGGCAAGCATGTAGTTACATTTTTATGGAACTGCTAAACACAAGTTTGTTTTGAAAACAAGTCACGTATTGTGGACCCATTTAAACCCTGTTCGAAAGTCATTTATTTTACCTGTTTAATAGTAACTCGTTAGAGTACGTTTTCCCATGGAAGGTCACATATTGGGGAGTTGGAACGAAATGTCTGCTATTTGGAATGGTATGTCTGGGAACAAAATGTCTTTTGAATGAGACATCTGGATACCCATTCATTGCACAATGCCCATTCAAATAGCAATGAAAAGCATTCAAACACTCTTACAAAGTTTTTTGCACAGCCTGTTCAAACTCTTTAGCAGAATGTTCAAATATCTTCATTTAATAAGCATTTGAATGCATTGACAGAACTATCGATTGTCTGAACGTTCTGTCAAGACTCAGGCATTTAAACTGTCTTCTAGACTAGAAGGTGTGTATAGCCGTTTGATTATCCAAGGGAAAGATTTAAGGCAAATGATCATTGTAAAGCGCCTTGAGCTCTATGGAAAAGGTGCTATATAAATGTATCACTTTACTTTACTTTTTATTAATTTCAATCCACACCTGAAATCAACTAGTCTTCAATTATAATTACAGTGGATCAGTGAATCTATTAATTAGTAAAATTTCCTTACTGCTCAATAATTAGTTAAATACATTTTTATATTACTGTTCTCTTTACGCTCCACAGTAGGTGTTTTTATAATGACTGTAATTAGGTATGGAGTAGTAAGGAAATTTTATCTACAGTATTAATTTTTCAGTAATTTAATGGAACCTTTATCAATAATCAAATATATTTCTCACGTACGTAAATTGTAAGAAAACTTAAAATTTGCAGGCTGAGTGTATTTCATTCATAATTTTATTGATTACAAGTTAAGAATGCTCACTATTTGAAGAAAATTTTGATTTTGCTTTGTGCAGTCCCACTGGACAACAGGTAAACTATACTGTCCCAAATGTAATGGAAGAATTGGAGCTTTTAATTTCCTACAAGGAATCACATGCAACTGTGGACAATTCATCATTCCTGCTGTGTGGATACAGAAAAGCCGAGTAGATCACAATGTTGGGTATGTAATGCCGTATGTCAGTCAACCAAAGTTTCCAGATAAGCAAGAAGAAGTACTAGGTCCTGCATGCTGGCCAGGAGTTGAAAGGGAAATTGATCTTCAAAGTGGTTTTGGCAATACAAGGCAATTTAAAGGAACAATCACATGTAATCATGATACAAGAAATATCACTGAAAAACACATTAGAGCTGTTAAGGGCTCCAAAAATTCAGAGTGCAAACCAGATCAATCCTCTTTCACTTGCAGATCAGGTGTTTCATTCATAAACTATAATTTTACTGAGGATAAAGTTTTAAGTAATGAGCCATTTGTTGAGAAATATGCCTTCAAACGACATTCTAAAAGAAAGAACCAAGAAAGTGACCATTTGTTATGTGCTGGTTCTTGTATGAACAGTTGTCAAGGTATTGATAGCCAGGGCATTGGAATTCCAACTGTGTGTATGCAGAAATCAAAAACAAGAGAAGAAATTGAGGAATGTGATTCTTGTGGGCAAGAAAGTAATTTTGCAATCAATGAGTATTTGTTAAAGAACTCTATGCATAGAAGGAGAGGCAAGAGGCCAAAAGCAAGAAGGATTTGCAACAGCAGAGGCACAGTTGACAGTTGTGAATGTGTGGAGAACAAAGATGAGAAAGCCGAAGAAATACTAAATCATGTAAGTCTGATTTTGTAGCTCTAACAGTAAATTAACTAATCCGCGATTTTTATATAGAAATTTGAGTACAGCTGTACAGTTGTCAACTTGCGAATGATTGACAATACACAACTTGTCACTCAGACTTGTGTATTACCAATCATTGACTATTATTCACATGTAACATTCATTTGACTATTATTATTAATCACAAGAGAATAACAAAGCAAATTTGTTTAGTTTTAAATTATTATACTGTTTTTACTGGTATATACTTTTTGTTGAATAACAATACTGTACAGTACATTATTACATTAATTTTTGTGAGAAGTCTGGCTCTTGTCACATCATTTGTATTGAATTCAGTTGCATCAAATGAACATACATGTATGTACATTTTGCCACAATTCCACAAGGTATAAAAATAATGTTCTTTTCGCATGCTGTTTCTGAGTGTGAAAGATTCATGCTGCTTAAAACAAAGGAGTAAAAGTCAGTTACAAATAGACAATAATTAGGACATCGATGATCATGCCACTTGATAGGAAACAACCTTGAAGTTCAATCAGAAAAATATTGTAGACTACATGTATGTAGACGTATCTGCAGTCACATTAGTCCAGAAAAAAATTCTGCAAATACATGTATTATTTCAAATTAACCCCTGTGAAAGAACTTTCGTCTGAAAAATGGATGGGCACTTTCCAAGCATGGATGCTTACTGGGTCAACACTAACTGAGAAGAGTTCCCTGTACTTGTCAAGAATGAAGATACAGTAAAAATAGTATCTTGTAAAATCATGAATAATATTCTTTATTAATAAATTCTCATTTGTAATTTTTCACAAACTGAACATTTACATATAGATGAACAGTAATGTCTCAACCAAGTGCTGTTTAAGGGTAAATTGCTAAGCGTACAAAGAATATGTTGCCACAGGAAATTGTTGATTGGCATTTCTCTTTCAGTAATTTGAGTTGAATTTTGATTACCTGTACTATCCCAAATCCCTGTGTGTTTATTCTAATTTAAGTGGAATTCTGACTAGCCATATTGTCCCAATCCAACTGGATCCACCTTATTTCTATTTGTCAATGAGTATTACTGTAGGTAAGAAAAATCTATGAATCGATTTCTGGAAATTTGATTGTTACTGCGATAAAATAGACGTTTCGACCGAAACCATCAGTCTTCATCAGTGATGTTTGTCACGTGACAACGAACTGTCACGTGACAAACAACGAGGAACGGAGAAGAGGGCTCGGTCCCAAGTGTGTGACAGCGAGAACCGGAGCCCCCCCTTTCTGTTTAAAGTCGGGTTTTCCACCCTTTCCCAGATCGCTTCCTTTACTCCCCTCCTTCGCCAGTCTCGTTCTTTATCAAGGATTTTTACTTTCTTCTGATCTAACGTGTGTCCCGCGTCCTTCAGATGATCATAAACGGCTGAATTTTGAGCAGGATTGGAATTCGGCCGTTGATGTTGTTTCATCCTGGCTTTGATTGACTGAAGGGTCTCTCCCACATACGTTTCCGTGCAGCCTTGCCCTCCACAAGTAATACCGTACACAAGATTGGAACG
>JANSTR010156262.1:0-10403 GCA_025434805.1 Antipathozoanthus remengesaui
ACTTCAAGTCATTAATTACCCCCCCCTTCCCATTTCTGAAGTAAGTGCATGCCTGTTATTGTGTTTGTGTTTTACCAAGCTGTATAGTTTTCAAGATCTAATTATACATGATCAAGACGATCATATTCATGTCAAGATTTGTACGTATAGATGTACAAATCTGCTTGTACAGGGTTTGGAAGTGGTGGTACCGGTAGATACTACTCACAGACTAGTAAACTTCATCAACTAGTAAAGAGTGTTTAGTAAACATTTACATGCATTTTCTGGCAATAATTATCAAAGTGGCATTTCCCGTTATTTTTGACAACATTAACCAAGAGTATCTGACAGGATGCTGTTGTGCAGAATCACATTTGATAAAATCCATATCCACAGCATTCTGGCATACTTTTTGAAGAATAATCTAAAATTGTGGTTTAAATTTGTAAGTAACTTCTTAATGATGATACGGTTGCAAAGTTTTTGCAATTTTTGATTTTTGGAATATCGGGAAAACATTGAAGAAAATCTGAGGCAAGATGCTTCGTTCTTTCGAGTTCCACCTTGAGTGTCCTTGGCTTGCACTCTGAAATTAGAATCATCTCTAAATCACATTCAATCACCACAAAATGAAGAAGGAAGACACAAGGAAGCAACAACTGAGGTAAGGAAACTTTATTTGTACTATTTTAACCAATTCACCACGATTTTACGAACACAATGTTTTTTTCCCAAACAAAATCTTCAGTGTCCTCCCAACCTTGAGTGTCCTTCACCACCTTTAGTTTCCTCCCATTGTTGAGTATCCTCCCTACTTTGAGTGTCCTCCCATACTGAGCACCCCCCCCCCCTCCTTGAGTGTTCTTTCCACCTTGAGTGACCGCTCCACCTTAACTGTCCTCTCCAACTTTAGTATCCCCTGAGTGTCCTCACCACATTGAGTGTCCTCCCCACTTTGAGTGTCCAACCAACATTGAGTATGCTCCCCACCTTGAGTGTCCTACCCACCTTGAGTGTCCTCAACACCATGAGTGTCCTCCCCACTTTGAGTGACCTACCCACCTTGAGTGTCCTCACTTCCTGGAGTGAACTCCCCACCTTGAGTGCCCTCCTCTCCTTCAGTTTCCTCCCATCCTTGATTGTGCTTCCCACCTTGAGTGTCCATCTGACCTAGAGTGTCTGCCTTACCTTGAGTGTCCGAACAATGTATAGTATTCTCCTCACCTCAAGTGGCTCCCTACCCTCTTGTCCTACCTACATTGAGTATCCTCCCCACCTTGAGAGTCCTACCTACCTAGAAGGTCATACCAACCTTGAATGTCCTCCCCACTTTAAGTGTCCTTGACACCATGAGTGTCCTCCCCACCTTGAGTGCCCTATCCACCTCGAGTTTCCTACCCACCTTGAGTGTCCTCCCCACCTTGAGTGTCCTACCCACCTCGAGTGTCATCCCCACCTTTAGTGTCCTAGCCGCATTTAGTGTCCTACCCACCTTGAATATCCTAACCAGGTTCAGTGTCCTACCCACCTTGAGTGTCCTACCCACCTTGAGTGTCCTCCCCATTTTGATCGTCCTACCCGCATTGAGTGTCCTACCCACCTTGAGTGTCCTAACCAGTTTCGGTGTTCTACCCACCCCTAGTTTTGTAACCACCATGAGTGCCCTACCCACCTTGAGCGTCCTACCCGCCTTGAATGTCCTAAACACCTTGAGTGTCCTACCCACCTTGAGTGTCCTACCAACATCGAGTGTCCTACCCACGTTGAGTATCCTAACCAGTTTGAGTGTTCTACCCACCCCTAGTGTTGTAACCACCTTGAGTGTCCTCCCCATTTTGAGTGTCCTACCCACATTCAGTGTCATACCCACGTTGAGTATCCTAACCAGTTTCAGTGTTCTACCCAACCCTAGTGTTGTAACCACCATGAGTGCCCTACCCACCTTGAGTGTCCTACCGATGTTGAGTATCCTACCCACCTTGAGTGTCCTACCCACCTTGAGTGTCCTACCCACATTGAATGTCCTACCCACCTTGAGTTTCCTAATCATTTTCATTGTCCTACCCACCTTGAGTGTCGTACCCATCATGAGTGTCCTCTCCAGCTTGAGTGTCCTACCAACCTTGAGTGTCCACCCCACCTTGAGTGTCCTACCGACATTGAGTGTCCCACCCACCTTGAGTGTCCTACCCATCGTGAGTGTCCTTTCCACCTTGACTGTCCTACCAACCTTGAGTGTCTTCCCCACCTTGAGTGTCCTACCGACATTGAGTGACCAACCCACCTTGAGTGTCCTAACTAGATTCAGTGCCCTACCTATCTTGAGTGTCGTACCCATCATGGGTGTCTTACCCACAGTGAGTCTCCTACCCACCTTGAGTGTCCAACCCACCTTGAATGTCCTACCCACCTTGAGTGTCCTACCCACCTTGAGTGTCGTACCCATCATGAGTGTCCTACCCACCACGAGTGTCCTACCCACCTTGAGGGTCCTAACCAGGTTCAATGAACTACCCACCTTCAGTGTCCTACCTACCTTGAGTGTCCTAACCAGGTTCAGTGTCCTACCCACCTTGAGTGCCCTGCCCAGCTTGAGTGTCCTACCCACCTCGAGTGTCCCACCTTGAGTGTCCTGCACACCTTGAGTGTCCTGCATACCTTGAGTGTCCTGCATACCTTGAGTGTCCTACACACCTTGAGTGTTCTACCCACCTTGAGTGTCATAACCAGGTTCAGTGTGCTGCCCACCTTGAGTGTCATACCCATCATGAGTGTCCTACCCACCATGAGGTCCTACCCACCTTCCTTGAGTGCCCTACCCAGCTTGAGTGTCCTACCCACCTCGAGTGTCCCTCTCACGTTGAGTGTCATCCCCACCTTGACTGTCCTACCCAGCTTGAGTGTCCTACCCACCTCGAGTGTCCTTCCCACGTTTAGTGTCATCCCCACCTTGGGTGTCCTACCGAGCTTGAGTGTCCTGACCACCTTGAGTGTCCTAACCTGGTTCAGTGTCCTACCCATCTTGAGTGTCCTACTCATCTTAGTGTGCTACACAGCTTGAGTGTCCTACCCACCTCGAATGTCCTTCCCACGTCGAGTGTCATCCCCACCTTGAGTGTCCTACCCAGCTTGAGTGTCCTACCCTCTTTGAGTGTCCTAACCAGATTCAGTGTCTTACCCACCTTGAGTGTCATACCAATCATCATTGTCCTACCCACCATGAGTGTCCTACCACCTTGAGTGTCCTACCCACCTTTAGTATCCTACCCACCTTGAGTGTCATAACCAGGTTCGGTGTCCTACCCACCTTGAGAGTCCTACCCACCTTGAGTGTCATAACCAGGTTCAGTGTCCTACCCACCTTGAGTGTCCTACCCACATCGAGTGTCCTTCCCACGTTGAGTGTCGTACCCACTTTAATTGTCCTAACCGGGTTCAGTGTCCTAGCCCCCTTGAGTGCCCTACCCAACTTGAGTGTCCTACCCACCTTGAGTGTGCTAACCAGGTTCAGTGTCCTACCCACCTTGAGTGTCCTAAGCAGGTTCAGTGTCTTACCCACCTTAAGTGTCCTACCCACCTTTAGTATCCTACCCACCTTCATTATCCTAACCAGTTTCGGTGTCCTACTGTACCTACCCCTAGTGTTGTACCCACCTTGAGTGTCCTAGCTACCATGAGTGTCCTACCCACCTTGAGTGTCCTACCCACCTTGAGTGCACTACCCAGCTTGAGTGTCCTACCCACCTCGAGTGTCCCTCCCACGTTGAGTGTCAGCCCCACCTTGAGTGTTCTACCCAGCTTGAGTGTTCTACCCACCTTTAGTATCCTACCCACCTTGAGTGTCCTAACCAGTTTCGGTGTCCCACTGTACATAGCCTTTGTTTAGTACCCACATTGAGTGTCCTAGCTACCATGAGTGTCCTACCCACCTTGAGTGTCCTACCCACTTTAAGTGTCCTACCCATCTTGAGTGTTCTACCCACCTTGAGTTCCCTACCCACCTTGAGTGTCATAACCAGGTTCAGTGTCCTACCCACCTTGAGTGTCCTACCCACATCGAGTATCCTTCCCACGTTGAGTGTCCTACCCACTTTAAGTGTCCTAACCAGGTTCAGTGTCCTAACCCACTTGAGTGTCCTACCCACCTTGAGTGTCCTAACCAGGTTCAGAGTCATACCCACCTTGAGTGTCCTAAGCAGGTTCAGTGTCTTACCACCTTGAGTGTCATACCCATCATCATTGTCCTACCCACCATGAGTGTCCTACCCACCTTGAGTGTCCTACCCACCTTTAGTATCCTACCCACCTTGAGTGTCCTAACCAGTTTCGGTGTCCTACTGTAGCTACCCCTAGTGTTGTACCCACTTTGAGTGTCCTAGCTACCATGAGTGTCCTACCCACCTTGAGTGTCCTGCACACATTGAGTGTCCTGCACACCTTGAGTGTCCTACCCACCTTGAGTGTCCTGCCCACCTCGAGTGTCATAACCACCTTGAGTGTCCTACCCACCTTAAGTGTCCTAACCGGGTTCAGTGTCCTACCCACCTTGAGTGTCCTACCCACATCGAGTGTCCTTAACACGTCGAGTGTCCTTAACACGTCGAGTGTCCTCCCGACTTTAAGTGTCCTATCCAGGTTCAGTGTCCTACCCATCTTGAGTGCCCTACCCAGCTTGAGTGTCCTACCCACCTCGAGTGTCCCTCCCACGTTGAGTGTCATCCCCACCTTGAGTGTTCTACCCAGCTTGAGTGTCCTACCCATCTTTAGTATTCTACCCACCTTGAGTGTCGTAACCAGTTTCGGTGACCCAATGTACCTACCCCTTGTTTAGTAACCAGCTTGAGTGTCCTAGCTACCATGAGTGTCCTACGCACCTTGAGTGTCTTACCCACTTTCAGTATCCTACCCGCCTTGAGTGTTCTACCCACCTTGAGTTCCCTACCCACCCACAGTGTCCTAACCAGTTTCGGTGTCCTACTGTACCTACCCTTGGTGTTGTACCCACCTTGAGTGTCCTAGCTACTATCAGTGTCCTTCCCACCTTGAGTGTCCTACGCATGTTGAGTGTCCTCCCCACTTGCGGTGTCCTACCGACATTGAGTATCCTAACGAGTTTCGGTGTCCTACCAACTTTTAGTGTGTACCCACTTTCAGTGTCCTAGCTACCATGAGTGTCCTACCCACCTTGAGTGTCCTACCCACCTTGAGTGTCCTACCCACCTTGAGTGTCATAACCAGGTTCAGCGTCCTACCCAACTTGAGTGTCCTAAGCGGGTTCACTTTCCTACCTACCTTGAGTGTCAGACCCATCATGAGTGTCCTACCCACCTTAAGTGTCCTATCCAACTTTGGTGTCCTACCCATCTCAAGTGTCCTAACCAGGTTCAGTGTCCCACCCACCATGAGTGTCGTACCCACCTTGAGTGTCGTACCCACCTTGAGAGTCCTCCTCATTTTGAGTGTCCTACCCACATTGAGTGTCCTACCATCCTTGAGTGTCCTAACCAGTTTTCGTGTTCTACCCTCCCGTAGGGTGCTACCCACCTTGAGTGTCCTACCCACCATGAGTGTCCTACCCACCTTGAGTGTCCTACCCACCTTTAGTATCCTAGCCACCTTGAGTGTCCTAACCAGTTTCGGTGTCCTACTGTACCTACCCCTAGTGTTGTACCCAACCTTGAGTGTCCTAGCTACCATTAGTGTCCTACCCACCTTGAGTGTCCTACCCACCTTGAGTGTCCTACCCACCTTTAGTGTCTTACACATTTTGAGAGTCGTACCCGCCTTGAGTGTCCTACCCACCTTGAGTGTCATAACCAGGTCCAGCGTCCTACCCACCTTGAGTGTCCTAAGCGGGTTCACTGTCCTACCCACCTTGAATGTCACACCCATCATGAGTGTCCTACCCACCATGAGTGTCCTACCCAGCTTGAGTGTCCTATCCAGCTTTGGTGTCCTACCCATCTCGAGTGTCCTAACCAGGTTCAGTGTCCCACCCACCATGAGTGTCGTACCCACCTTGAGTGTCCTCCTGATTTTGAGTGTCCTACCCTCCTTGAGTGTCCTAACAAGTTTCCGTGTTCTACCCTTCCGTAGTGTCCTACCCACCTTGAGTGTCCTATCCACTTTGAGTGTGCTACCCACATTAGTATCCGCCAAGCTGAGAGACCTTTCCACCTTGACAGTCACACCCACTTTGACTTTCCTACCCACCATGAGTGGCTTATCCACCTTAAGTATCCTACCCACAATGAGTGTCACCGGAATTTGAGTGTCCTACCCACTTTGAGCGTCCCACTCTCCTTGAGTATTTTAACCAGTTTCGGTATTCTACCCACCATGGGTGCCCTTCCCACTTTGAGTGCCCCACCCACATTGAGTGTCCTACCCACCTTTAGTGTCCTACCCACCTTGGGTGTCCTACCCACTTTGAGTGTCATCTCCACGTTGAGTATCCTTCCCACATTGAGTGTCCTCCCCATTTTGACTGTCCTACCCACATTGAGTGTCTTACCCTCCATGAGTGTCCTAACCAGTTTCCGTGTTCTACCCTCCCCTAGTGTTGTACGCACCATGAGTGCCCTACCCACCTTCAGTGTCTTAGCGACGTTGACTATCCCAGCCACCTTGAGTATCCTACCCACCTTGAGTGTCATACCCATCGTGACCGACCTACCCACCCTGATTATCCTAACCTGGGTAGGTGTCCTACCCACCTTCAGTGTACTAACCAGGTCCAGTGTCACAGTCACCCTGAGTGTCGTACGCATCATGAGCGTCCTGCCCACCATGAGTGCCCTACCCACATTGAGTGTCCTACCCTCCTTGAGTGTCCTAACCAGTTTCCGTGTTCTACCCTCCCGTAGTGTACTACCCACCTTGAGTGTCCTATCCACTCTGAGTGTGCTACCCACCTTAGTATCCGCCAAGCTGAGAGACCTTTCCACCTTGACAGTCACACCCACCTTGTCTTTCCTACCCACCATGAGTGGCCTATCCACCTAAAGTATCCTACCCACAATGAGTGTCACCCCAATTTGAAAGTCCTACCCACTTTGAGCGTCTCACTTTTTTTGAGTTTACTAACCAGTTTCGGTATTCTACCCACCATGGGTGCTCTTCCCAGCTTGAGTGTCCCACCCACTTTGAATGTCCTACCCAGCTTTAGTGTCCTACGCACCTTGGGTGTCCTACCCATTTTGAGTGTCACCTCCACCTTGAGAATCCTACCCACAATGAGTGCCATACGCACGTTGAGTGTCCTACCTATTTTGACTGTCGTACCCACATTGAGTGTCCTACCCTCCTTGAGTGTCCTAACCAGTTTCCGTGTTCTATCCTCCCCTAGTGTTGTACCCACCATGAGTGTCCTACCCACCTTGAGTGTCTTACCGACGTTGGCTATCCCAGCCACCTTGAAATTCCTACCCACCTTGAGTGTCATACCTATCATGACCGACCTACCCACCTTGATTATCCTAACCTGGGTAGGTGTCGTACCCATATTGAGTGTCCTACCCACCTTCAGTGTCCTAACCAGGTTCAGTATCACACCCACCCTGAGTGTGGTACCCATCATGAGTGTCCTTCCCAGCATGAGTGTCCTACCCACCTTGAGTGCCCTACCCACCTTAAGTGTCGTAACAACCTTGAGTGTCCTTCCCACATTGAATGTCATACCCATCATGACCGACCAACCCACCTTGAATGCCCTATCCAGGTTCAGTGTCCTACCAACCTTGAGTGTCCTAACCAGGTTCATTGTCCTTCCCACCTTGAGTGTCTTCATCAGACTCAATGTGCTACCCACGTTGAGTGTGCTACCCACCTTATGTGTCCTATCCACCTTGAGTGTCCTACTCAACTTGAGTGTCCTAACCATGTTCAGTGTCCTACCCACCTTGTGCTTCGTACCCATCATGAGTGTCCTACACACCTTGAGTGTCCTACCCACCTTCAATGTCCTACCCACATTGAGTGTCCTAACCTCCTTGAGTGTCCTACCCAGGTTCAGTGTCCTACCCAGCTTGAGTGTCGTACCCATTATGAGTGTCCTACCGACTATGAGTGTCCTACCCACCTTGAGTGTCCTACCCACCTTGAGTGTCCTACCCACCTTGAGTGTCCTACCCACCTTGAATGTCCTACCCGCCTTGAGTCTCCTACACACCTTGTGTGTCCTACCCACCTTGAGTGTCCTAACCAGGGTAGGTGTTCTACCCATCATGAGTGTCCTACCCACATTGAGCGTCCTACCCACCTTGAGTGTCCTAACCAGGTTCAGTGTCCTACCCACCTTGATTGTCCTACCCACCTTGAGTGCCCTACCGACCTTGAGTGTTATCCCAACTCTGACTGTCCTGCCTTCAGTATCCTAACCAGTTTCGGTGTCCTACCTACCCCTAATGTTGTACCCACCCTGAGTGTCCTCCCCACCTTGAGTGTCCTAGCTACCATGAGTGTCCTACCCACCTTGAGTGTCCTACCCACCTTGAGTGTCCTACCCGCCTTGTGTGTCCTACACACCTTGTGTGTGCTACCCACGTTGAGTGTCCTAACCAGAGTAGGTGTACAGCCCACCTTTAGTGAACTTCCCACATTGACTGTCCTACCCTCCTTGAGAGTCCTAACCAGGTTCAGTGTCCTACCCACGTTGAGTGTCGTACCCATCATGAGTGTCCTACCCACCATGAGTGTCCTACTCACCTTGAGTGTCCTACCCACATTGAGTGTCTTACCCACCTATAGTGTCCTAACCAGGTTCAGTGTCCTACCCACCTTGAGTGTATACCCACCTTGTGTGTCCTACCCATCTATAGTGTCCTAGCCAGGTTCAGTATCCTACCCACCATGAGTGTCCTACAAACCTTGAGTGTTCTACGCACCTTGAGTGTCCTTCCCACCTTCAGTGTCCTACCCACCTTGAGTTTCCTAACCAGGTTCAGTGTCCTACCCACCTTAAGTGTCGTACCCGTCATGAGTGTCCTACCCACCAGGAGCGTCCTACCCATCTTTAGTGTGCCACCCACCTTGAGTTTCCTACGCACCTTAAGTGTCCTAACCAGGTTCAGTGTCCTACCCACCTTGAGTGTCCTACCCACATTGAGTGTCCTACCCACATTGAGTGTCCTAACTAGGTTCAGTGTCCTACCCAGCTTGAGTGTCGTACCCATCTTGAGTATCCTACCCACCATGAGTGTCCTACCAACCTTGAGTGTCCTAACCAGGTTCAATGTCCTACCCACGTTGAGTATCCTAACCAGGTTCAATGTTCTATCCACCTTGAGTGTCATTCCCGCCTTGAGTGTTCCAACCAGGATCAGTGTCCTACCCACCTTGAGTTTCTTAACCGGGTTCAGTGTCCTACCCACCTTGAGTGTCACACCCATCATGAGTGTCCTACCCAACATGAGTGTCCTTTCCTGCCTTGAGTGTCGTAGCCAGGTTCACTGTTCTACCCACATTGTGTGTCCTACCCACCTTGAGTGTCCTAACCAGGTTCAATGTCCTATCCACCTTGAGTGTCCTTCCCATTTTGAGTGTCCTAACCAGGTTCAGTGTCTTACCCACCTTGAGAGTCTTACCCACTTTGAGTGTCATACCCATAATGAGTGTCCTACCCATCATGAGTGTCCTATCCACCTTGAATGTCCTACCAACCTTGAGAGTCCTAACCAGGTTGAGTGTCCTACCCACCTTGAGTGTCCTAACCAGGTTCAATGTCCTACCCACCTTGAGAGACCTACCCACCTTGAGTGTCCTAACCAGGGTAGGTGTCCTACCCACCTTAAGTGTCCTACCCACATTGAGTGTCCTACCCACCTTAAGTGTCCTAATCAGGTTCAGTGTCCTACCCATTTTGAGTGTCATACCCATCATGAGTTTCCTTCCCACCATGAGTGTCCTACCCACTTTGAGTGTGCAACCTACCTTGAGTGTCCTAACCAGGTTCAGTGTCCTACTCATCTTAAGTGTCCTACCCACCTTGAGTGTCCTACCCACTTTGAGTGTCGTACCCATCATGGCTGTCCTACCCAACCTGAGTGTCCTACCCACCTTGAGTGTCCTACCGACCTTGAGTGCCCTGCCTACGTTTAGTGTGAAACACATCTTCAGTGTAATCGTCACCTTGAGTGTCGCAGCCACCTTGACTTTCCTACGCACCATGAGTGTCCTAACCACCATGAGTGTCGTAACCAGGTTCAGTGGCCTACCCACCTTGAGTGTCCTAACCTGGTTCAGTGTCCTACCCACCTTGAGTGTCCTACCGACCTTGAGTGTTGTACCGCCCTTGAGTGTCATCCCAACCTTGAGTGTCCAACCTTTAGTGTCCTAACCAGGTTCAGTGTCCTACCCACCTTGAGTGTCCTAACCAGGTTCAATGTCCTACCCACCTTGAGAGACCTACCCACCTTGAGTGT
>JANSTR010156273.1:0-17863 GCA_025434805.1 Antipathozoanthus remengesaui
GAATCTGGGGGGTCACGTGACCAGACCCAACCAGGGTCTTTCTCTCGGGAGAGAGAAGAGCCTGGGCACGAGGTTGAAGATCATGTTAGTTCATATTTCGGTGTTCACGTTCTCTCCAAAACCCCAATCTTGAGCACTTCGCGTTCTGCTTTTCAAGACGACGGTTGAAAAGGGTCCCAACGTGCGGTCTTGGTATTTCACTAATTAAGTCCATTGTTTTGTGCCGTTTTCGTTGACGTTCGCGTCGTCGCTGCTTAAACTCTCTATTGACGTCAGTGTCAAACAGTCTGTATTGATTTTTATGGTGCTTTCTCAAGTCCGTTGTAAAACCTGGTTGGCAACGAAATCAAAGATTTACAAAGGGCAAGATATATATAGGTTCCAATGAGTGTCAGCAATTTGTTGTTTAAAGGCCATTTTTACCCCACAAAAAATGACACACTGGCAAGCCAATTCGTTGGCTCGATAGTCTTAATTATCTCATTTGAACATAAACCTTACTTTGAGAGCGTTATGAGTCAAATCAAAACCAATAGCTTCATTTTTCACTAGGTCCACAGAGATAAACTGTACAGTCTTTCCATAGTGGCTTAACGGACTTTTTTTGTCATGTGAGTCTGTACGCTAGACAAGTCTGCCCCGCTTAACAAGATCTCAAGAAGTCTTAATTTCCTCACAAATGAACAATATATTTACGTCCGTTGAAAAAAAAGTAGCTACCTGCAAGACGTTTTTCAATTTATTTTAATGATAGTTAGTGAAATAACAAAATTGCACTGTCTCAAGGATCTATGTTTTGCAGTTATTATTGAAAACAGTTATGGATAGTAAGAGTGTCTGATATTTTTCATTTAATCTTCATCAGCCGTAAATGTGCCTTAAAGGTGCCTTAAATTCATTCGTCCGAAAGCTGCACTAACTTGTAATATCCATATTCGTTGTAGGCCGTCCAGAATGAAATTGCAAAACGCCGTGCGGCATTGGATAAGGTGGAAGATGTTGGTAAAGATCTAATCGACAGCAGCAATCAGAATCCACTTGTCGTAGCAGATGTTCAGGGAAAACTCACCAAGGTGCGCGGGCAGATTGATAACTTTGATGCGAAAATAGAAGAACGAAGGGAGATCCTGCAGAAAATTCTGCTGCAGATACAGGACTTCGAAGTATTGTGTGACGAGTTCATGGTGAAACTTGCCGAACTAGAGATGGACTTAGCAAATGTCCTTCCGATATCTGCGATACAAGACACAGCGGAAGAGCAACGGGACGAGATCCAGGCTTACATCGCTGACGCCGTTACCCGAAAAGAGCTTGTTTACGAGAAGATATTACAAGATGGTCGCGCAATGCTCGATGGAATGGAACCTGGTGACGAGCAGGAGGAGCTTCAAAGTAAACTTGATGAGATGACGACACGTTGGGTAGCTATGAAGGAGAAGACCGCTGACATCATGAGAAAAGCAAGCACCGTAGTGGAAGCCGCAAAGAAATACGTAGATTCAGTCGAACCTTTCAAGGGCTGGTTGAACGAGGCAGAGAAGAAGTTAGATAAAATCAGACCAGAAACTAGCGATCCAGAGAAAATTGATGAGTTATTACAAGAACTGAGAGATTTTAAGAAGGATGTAACAGAACATGAGAAACCTTTGAATACTATCAGTGACTCTGCAAAGGCTCTTGTAGATTGTGCACAAGCAGACCAGCCGGTGATATCGGCTGACTTCGCAGAAGTCAAGAAACGACATGAGGAGTTAGAATCTGCTTTGCTTAACAAGAAAAATAAGGCTGAAAACATCAAAGAGACAATGGATAAATACAAAAGCGCATTGCAGCCGATTCAGGAGGCATTCACCCAAGCTGAGTATGTCCTAGCTTCACATGAGTCCGCAGGCACCAATGAGGACAAAATCCGTGAAGAGCTGGAACTAGTAAAGGCTCTGTTGTACACCTTAGAGGAACGAAAACCGGATTTGAAGGCAGTCAACCAATCAGGACAGGAACTGCTGCAAAATGCAGGAGAGCTAGCACCAACTGCGGCTGTCATCAAGGAAGAACTTCTCGATACTAACAAGAAGTCGAGAGAAGTTCCAGAACAACTATTGGAGAGACAAAAGGAACTGGAGAAGACAAAGGAGGATGCAACCAACTTCAATGTCGCCTTAGGAGAACTGGAAGAATGGATTCCTACGGCTACTGAGAACTTGAATAACTTAGAAGCGGTTGGAGCTGTGCCAGAAAAGATAAAAGCTCAACTGAAAGAGACCGAGGCTTTGGAAGAAGAGCTGAAAAGGTATCTGGTGACTCTTAGAACTTTGGAGGAAACCGGGCAAAGATTGATCGAAGACAGTATGCAAGACCCTGAAGTCGTTGCTGATATTCGTAACAAGATTGAAAAAGTTAGGAATCCAATCGACAAGCTCACCGCCAAGATTGAGCAGCGCCTTGCAAGGCTTCAGTCAGCTGCACTTCAGTCACAGGAGTTCCAGGACTCCTACAGTGACGTCATTGCTCGGTTAATGAAAATCGAGGAGGGACTGGTGAGCCAGGCTCTCATTTCCCCAGAATACCAGACGACCAAGAAACAGAAGGAGGAGCATGAATCAGTGCAAGACATGATCGATCAACAAGATCCTGTAGTGGAGAAACTTGTCAAAGCTGGAGAGAAGGTCCTTGAATCAACAGAGCCAGGTGAGGAAAAAGATGTTATCAAGCAACAACTTGGAGAAATCAAGAAACGTTGGGATGGTGTCAAAAATAAAGCAGCTGAAAGGAACGAGAAACTAGAAAACGTGTTGCCTGAGGCCAAGGATTACCATTATGTGCTTCAGGACTTTGAACCTTGGCTCAGTGATGCCGAGAACAAACTAAACGGTATAAAGCTCGACGATCCGACAGGACATCATATCTGCAAGCAGCAACAAGCTTTGCAAGATCTAAAAGATGACATCGAGAAGCATAAGCCTGATTTTGAAACTCTCAATAACGATGCGAAGTTTTTGACGGACAACTGCAAAGAGAACTGTGCAATTATTGAAGCAGAAATCAAGGACGTGAACAAGCGTTGGAACGCACTTAACAAAGCTCTTGAAGACAAAGAAACAGAACTGAAATGTGCTCAAGACACATCGGAACAGTACTATGATGCTGTTGGAGTGGTGGAGGAGGTGCTCTCCAAAGCAAATGCAGTTCTTGATTCTCAGGATCCGCCAGGGCTCGATGCCGTTACAGCCAAAGATGACCTGGACAAAGTTACTGTGGTCTTGGAACAACTTCAAGAAAGTGAGCCTCGTAAGAAAGAAGCCGAAGTAGCTGGGGAGAAACTTTTGGATCTGATGGCCGAAGATTCACCCAGCACGTCGGTGTTAAGACAACAGCTGGATCACCTCGATGAGCAGTATGCTAATACTGTGGACAAAGCTAAAGATCGTAAGTCCGAGCTTGAGAAAGTCGTAGTGCTGATAATTCAGTTCGTAGAGCAGTATGAAGAGATTGAGATCTGGATCGAGCAGGTGACAATTGTGGTGCAGACATTCCAGGTTATCAGTCCGTACCCGAAGGTGGTAAAGGCACAGCTGGAGGAGGTTGAAACCATTCAAGAAGAGGTCGTGCAACACAGGTGCGTTTTATATTTTGTCACGGTAATGATGATGATGATTATCGTGATGATGATCGTTTTGATGATAACGACGATCATAATGATTATAATGATCGTTATGATGATAACGACGATCATGATTATTATGATGATCGTTATGACGATAATGACAAATGTGATGATGATGATGATTATCGTGATGATGATAATGATTATCATGATGATCGTTATGATAATGACAGTCATGATGAAGATAATGATCGTTATGATGATAATGACGATCATGATGATTATGATGATCGTTATGATGATAATGACAATCATAATGACGATGACTTTGATAATGATGATGATCATAACAATGATCGTAAAGAGCAACCTTTCCTTGACAAACTTTCCTTGACATTTTTTATTTACCTGTGTATAAGAAGATTTTTGATCAATTTTTCCATAACAATTGTCCTTGTTCAAAAACTTGCGTGCTAGTTTTTGAAAAAGGAGACTTGTCAAGGAAAAATTGCCAAGTTACTAAACTTGTTTGTGTGGATGATGCAACGTGGAAAACATGGCAAGGAATCGCGGTGCCTTGTCAAGGAAAAGTTGCTCGTGTGGTTGTATAATGGTTTGTAATTGTTATCATTATTGTTATTATTGTGATCACTCTAACGAGATGGTTCGTACACTTCCCAAGAAAGTCTATCTAAATCCTAGAAATAGTTCCGAGAAACATGAAATAAGTTGTTTCCGGAAGAAGATATTCTTTACGATTTTTCTAAACGTACGATTATGAAGTGTTTTACGGAAGATGAGTAATAATTTTAATTTTTCTCAATTTTAGATACGACTTGGAATCAGTCCAAGACACTGGCGTACAGTTAATGGAATGTTATGGCGAAAACCCGGCTGTTGTCTCGGCCGTAAACGACAAAGTGTCCAGTTTAAAGGTTCCTTTAGAGAAACTGGCTTCACAAGTCGAACAGAGACAGGCCAAGCTTCAGGAAGCTGTGCTGCAGTCTCAGGAGTTTGAAGATACGCTGAATGAGTTCACAGACAAACTTGGTTGCCTTGAAGACAGCACGTCCAAGATGTTACCAGTATCTTCAGTTTACGACGTTGTACGTGAGCAGAATAAAGAGCTGGAGTGTGCGCTTGACGATGTGCATCAACTTGAACCGATCTTTGAGAAAATTTCTAAATCTGGAAATGAAACACTAGCATCACTTGAACCCGGAAGTGAACGTGACGAGCTGCAGGCTCAATTGGACGACATCACGTCACGCTGGGATGATGTGAAGAGCAAAGTTGCAGACCGGAAGGAGAAGCTTGATCGGGTCACGCCAGTTGCCAAGAAATACGCCGATGCCGTGAGATCACTCGAACCCTGGATTACTGCCACAGAGGATAAACTGTCGGCTCTGGAACCCATATCATGTGACGAGAAGAGCTTTCCGCGGGAGGAGAAAATTGTGGAGGCATTAAATGCAGGAATAGCTGAACAAAAGCCAAATAAGGAGAGCCTGAACGAAGCCTCGCAATTGCTGTCAGAACTGGCCGAGGATGTGCAAGTCACGCAAGCGGAAACAAAAGACGTAAACAAGCGGTGGGACGCACTGACTGCAGATTTAGCCGCACGTGAGGAACAACTAGAGGCTGTCAAGAACGTTGTGGAGGAACTACACGTTACTTTGGAGCCCATCGAGGAGACGCTGGACCAGGCAGAGGACGTATTTAGTGCCCCTACGTCGTACGGAACTAACGCTGATAGAAGCACTGACGAGTTGCGGAAAGTCGAGGTACGTTTTATACTCTGTATACAACAATTCCTCATGAATTGTTATTGCTGACAAAGACGGAAAAATTAAATGAAGATTGTGGGGTTCAATCGATATTCGTATGTCTTGCTTGAGTAGAAAATTATAGTCAAAAAATATATCAGTGGATCCTTCATGTAAATTTATAAGGCTAGAAAAGTAGAATGGATAACAATTTGACGTTTGCTGTACATGTTATTTTATTCCCTTCTGGTGACTTTGAACATATAGTGTAAGTTGGTGTCGTATAGAGTAGAACATTTCAGATTGTTTTGCACCTAAATTGTTTTTTATTCTAGGTCACATTTCAGTCACATTTAAGTATTCGTCCAGTGGCGGGGAAACATGGCGAGAAAAAGGCCGACGGTGACCAAATTCTTCAATTCAAAATGCGATCGCCCGCTGACACGCAATTACGTCTTGAGTTTATGTGGCTGATTGCTCGATAGTCCAAGAAAAACGCCTCTTAACGATTAATTGATGCAAATAGGTCATAAGCCCTGTAATTTCATTTGTGTTTCATCGCCTTCAAATAGTCAACTTATCACGTCGTAAAAAAATAAACAAAAGAAACTTAACGACATTGTCCGGTTAACGTCGTTTTAAACTAAGAAAACAACTGAACTTGTTCTGCCCAGAATAAACGAGGTAGTTTTGGTGGTTGAACGGCAGATGTTAAGATCTGAATCAAATCAACATTTGTGCTGATGGAATTTCACGTAATGCTGTAACTTGTTCGCGCTACCGGAAATAAAAATATGATTCCACAATCCTTTCAGTCCCAAACAACTTTTGATGTATTTCTAAATCCTCGTATCTCCACAGCATCATTTTAAGCAGGTTAGGAGATTTTTGTTCTTCTACTTAGATAGTTTGGTGTGTATGATCAACTGTTTATTCTCCTAACCAAACAACATGTTCTGTGTGAATAAGGTAAAGAGAAGATGATATGCTATTAAACTGGCTGTGGTTGAAATGGTTAAGGTGGCAGGCTTCTGGATATTTTTATCATCAGACTGATTTTGTGTTAAGGTGGCGTAGTGGTAATAACACTCGCCTCTCACCTATGCGACCCGGGTTCGATTCCCGGCCTGGGAAGTAAGTGAGCTGGGATTGCGGTCCCTCTCCAACGTCGGGGGTTTTCTCCGGGTACTCCGGTTTCCTCCCTCAACAAAACCGCAAATTACGCCAACATCTGAGCAGTTTCTGGGTTAGCGAAAGCTATTTGAAACTTAATAAAAAGAAAGAAGAGGAAGTAATTTTATTTTATGTCACTAATCGTATTTAAATTTTTGAAAAAGGTTTGTTTGTAAATACAAGTCACAGTATAACTTACACTTGTGTATGCCGCATTCTAGTATCAGGCTTGTGCACAGGAAAATCATTTAACTGAAGGTTTGTAGTTTTCTTTTACTGAGTACAAAGTGTTTTCTGTGTTTTAAGGATCTAATCGCCATTCTTGAAAATCAAGCGCCGGGTGTCAGTTCATTGGATGATCGACTTGGGACCCTGCTTGAGAAAGTTGACGAGAAAACTCCTGAGGCACAGCGTGTCAAACACGAGGTAAGTGATGTGGAGAACAAGTACACGGACTATTTGGACAAACTCAAGGCGAGGAAGGCCAAGTTAGAGGAAGATGTCACCAACGCAAAGGAGTTCCAAGAAGCTTTACAAAAGCTCGAGACGTGGTTACCAGTGGCAACAGAAAATATTGCCGCTCTTCAGCCAATCAGCACGGAACCTGAAACTGTCAAGAAACAGTTGGAGGACTTAGAGGTGGGGCTTCAACACGTGTTTTGTTTTTGATTTAAAAAATCAGATTTGAAATAGATCTTGGCTTTATTACAACAAAATTAACAATCCATAGACAACTGAGACATGCTTTGCAGAATTTTCTTATGAACCGTAAATTCAACTTCAACGCTAAAGATTTTAGTAGGTATTTATTTTCTTCCTTCGAAAACAATTTGTCTTTTTATATTATGTTCTGTCGAATAGGTTGTTATTGAAATCGTTTTTGTTACTCTGCATATGTCTATTAACAGTCGATTTACCATATATTCAATTACAAAAAACGTGCTGATTGTGTAGACAGACTACCCGAGTACTATAAGTCTTTTGACTTATAAGAAGAAAGATTTGTTGTGTTTTTATTGACGGGATAGATTTTTGAAGAACGATTAGAATTGATACAGCATGTTGTTTTTGTTTTAAAAAAACTGTGTTATATATGGTTGATATAGTATGGAATTAAAAGCCAAAACTAGCGTTCGAAACGTCAGCTGAAACGTTTGACCCTCACGGCTAAATACACAACATATCAACTTTTACTCTGACGAAAGGCTAGCGCTGTAAACGTCAACTGAAACTTTTCACCCTCACGGCTAAATGCACAACATATCAACTTTTACTCTGATGAAGAGCTAGTGCTCGAAACGGGTCAGCTGAAACTTTTCACCCTCACGGTGAAATACACAACATATCAACTTTTACTCTTACGAAAGGCTAGCGCTATAAACGTCAACTGAAACTTTTCACCCTCACAGAGAAATACACAACATATCAACTTTTACTCTGACGAAAGGCTAGCACTATAAACGTCAACTGAAACTTTTCACCCTCACGTAGAAATACACAACATATAACGTTTATTTGATCTATGCTATCATTTAGCGTACTTGTCAATGTAAAAAGCATAGCTTCATTAGAATCTAGCCTACAAGAGTTTGTGTATGACTAACTCGAGTAACTTCAAAAAAGTAATTGTTTTCCCTTTGCTGCGATTGTTTTAAATTGCAAGAGTAGAATAATGTTGTAAGTTTTAGCCGAGACAGTATCTAGGAATCTGGGGACACCACACCAAAATTGAATTTATAAAACGGAAACTTCAAGTGTTGGTGACGAATACATAGAAAGTTGCTCCGTTTTTGAGACGGCCATTTTCATCTGTACCACATGAAGCACGGCTTTACTCGAACAGGTGAATTTCAGCTGATAAATGAACGAGTTTCAAGCGGAGAAAACAATGACAAGCATACAACAGGTAGTTTTGATTTGTCGAAGGCGGGTGGTCCCTTGTCGCCCTCCAGGCCAGATACTCGGACTCATGTATTATTGATGGTAACATGGCCGTTGAAAGCAGCCTGTAACTGCCTAAACAATTCAACGGCAAGAATGGGGTAGACTGTTTGATTGAAAACGAAAAAGAACTTAAGGATGGAGGAACGTTTTGGAATCAGTTTTGGCCGGAGAGGAGGACGAGAGCATGGGCTGAAAGGTCGAAGGATTTGCGGAGATCTCGTGTTGGTTCCTTCAGATCGCGCTTGTCAACTGGAGTTTATTCGCGAAGACTTCGTACTTGTATGTGATTTTTTCCAGGTCGTTTTATTTCACCACTGTTGGGAAAGCGTTCAGAAAAGTTTTGGCTTTGGCCGCCGTTTTGTTTTGCTTTGGGAAGCTCGGACCATTTATGAGCAAAATAAGTATACAGTTGTTTGAAGTTGTCTTTTCACACCCTACTTTCCATATGTTTTTGTTTAGTCGTAATTGTATCAATACCACAAGAGAAAAACGTTTGCTATGATTACGAAGTTTTTTGCTTTTCTTTCTTTTATACCTCATTGTTACCTTCGTTTCAGACTGATAAAGGATGTAACAAACTTGGAACAGGCTCTTGTGGTGCAGAGCGCTGTTTTAGCATTATAAATTACGCAGAAATCAAACGTTCTGGCGAGAGATTTGTTTAGCCAGGCGTGTTATAAACTAGCTATCAGCTTGTTTAAACAAGTCGTTCCAAGTTCGGTTTCCTGGCAACCATTCACCAAGAAGAAAACTTATTGGACTGTTGAAATATTGGCTTAAATAAACTATAATAGTAATTTTTGTGACAGTATCAATATTTTTGTTCGGATTTCTGTGCTTTTATCCTTCCTAATATTCTTGTGTTTAGTAGCGAAAGTATGCACGTCGTTGAATTAAATATTTTGCTAGAGTTTATAGCTTTTTGATAAACAAAATTGCCTGAACCAATCTTTTATTCTGTTTTTTTTTGTCGTTTAAGGCTGTTTAAGGATACTATTTAGACTCCTCCGCCGAAGCACTGGGCTATTTATTTTCTCTTCTTTCTAGATTCAGTAGTTTTTGGAAAAGCTAGTTCAATAAGCTGTATGTGTTATCAAGTTTTTGCCGTCCAGTTGTGCTTTAGAGTTTTGCATTGAAGTTCATAGGAATTTGTCAGCTGTGATATTTCAGAAATTTCTTCCTTCTGAAATATTGATCGAGTATATTCGCTTTTATATTTCACTTCAGCTTCTTAAAGATGACATTGCCAAACATAGAGTGCTGCTCCAGCAAGCAGAAAATGTTGGTCAGAAGTTGATCGACAGTAGTCACCAGGACCCTGCTGTTGTGGCAGATGTTCACGGCCAACTGAACAAGGTACGAGCCATTCTGGACAAGATGGCCGCCAAGATGGAACAGAGACAAAACCGGTTGCAGAATGTTCTACTACAAAGCCAGGAATTCCAAGTTTCTTTTGATGACTTCTTGGACAAACTTGCAAAGATTGAAGAGCAGATTGCGCGACAGGAACCGGTTTCGGCAGTTTACGATACTGTCAAGGAACAGAACCGTGAGCAAAAGGTAAGCAGGCTACGATAGGTTAGCTTTGCAGTGTTAACACGTTTCAACCCATGCCAATTTATCAACATCTATCTTCTTACTACAGTATCAGTACAGAACAAGTTATTTAGTTTTGAGAATTAAGGAGCTGATCACGCATTTACAAGTAACTCATACTATGCAGAGTGATTGAAATCTATGAATATGGTTCCAATCGAGTAAATTACTGATTTATTATGTGGCAAAATGCTACGCGCGTTCTGATTAGTTCTTCAGCGGTTTGTATTTTCATAACACCCACGGGCATCACGGATTTATTGTTAATGACCTACGCGCACGCATACGCGGATGTGCGAAGTAAAGAATTTCCGTTTGCACGGTGTTCAGTTAGTTTTTCGTTTTCAGAAAAACTCCTTATAATGTAATACTTATTAACCTCGAACGTTGATATTTCCCGTAGAGACCTCACTCTCGGTTAATAAGTAGTTGTTAACTGTCTGATATTCTTTGCAGCCTGTAAACGAGAGTGTTCAACAACTTGAGCCAGTCTTGCACCAAATCTTGCAAGCTGGTAATAGCATTCTTGAGACCTCGGAGCCCGGACCCGACCGCGATGCATTGCAACAAAGACTGCTTGACACGAAACAGCGATGGAACGACGTGAAGGATAAAACGAACAACCGCCAAGACATTCTTGAAAAAGTCGTGCCTCTCTCCAAGAAACTGCGTGAGGAACTTCAGTCATTCAAGCCCTGGCTGAGCGATGCAGAAAGACGGTTGCAAGCGATAGAGCCCGATTCGTGCGACCGCGGAGTCATACTGAAGCAACTTAAGGCATTGAAAGAACTGAGAGATGACGTGGACTCGCACAAGCCTGAGCACGAAACTCTGAAGGAGGACGCCGCTGGCTTGATTGACAGCTGTCAGAGTGACAAGTATGTGGCAGAGGGTGAGGTTCAGGATGCAAGTAAGAGATACAATGCTCTACTTGAGAACATTTCCGCCTTGGAGAAACAGTTACTAAACACCGCCGAGGCGGCAGAGCAATA
Organism: Antipathozoanthus remengesaui; assembly: GCA_025434805.1. NCBI lineage: Eukaryota > Metazoa > Cnidaria > Anthozoa > Zoantharia > Parazoanthidae > Antipathozoanthus > Antipathozoanthus remengesaui. The sequence goes on from JANSTR010156273.1 coordinate 11,076, forward strand.
TGAAGACGCTTTGCAACCTGTTGATGAACTTCACAGCAAGGTGGACAAGTTCTTAGCCTTGCAAGAACCTATTGGAATCGACAGATCTAAAGCTAAGGACGCCATTCGAGAAGTTGAGAAGCTTCTGGAAGCACTACACGAAAACGAACCGAAACTTGTTGAGGCGAATGAAGCAGGGCAAGACTTGCTATCTCAGTTGAATGAGAAATCACCCGACCATGCTCGCGTGAAGCAAGAACTACAAGCAGTTGATCAAAAGAACAAAGATTTGCTGGATGCGTTGAACAGTCGAAAGGCAAAGTTAGAGAAAGACTTGGAACAAGCGGATAAGTTCCATGATGCACTGCAGGCGCTAGAGGAGTGGTTACCAAAGGCACAAGAGCGTATCACAGCGCAGGAACCAATTAGCAGTGACCCTGAGGCCGTCAAGAACCAACTGCAACAGGCCGAGGTAAGGGGGAGGTCAGCACAAAAGTGATATAATAAAGTTTAAGAAGAAGCACATAAGAATAAATGAATGGTCGTTCTCTAAATACATTTTCGAAGGGTGTCTAGGCTGCTTGACGATAAAGTCGCGAATTCCCTAGTTTCCGTAGTGTTAAGTGAATGAGAGTACATGAATCCCCCTGAACATGACACTAATTCACCGCAGGCTAGCTCATAGCAGAAGCTGGTACTCATTTATACAGCTGAATGTACTGGAGCAGTAAGTGCCTTCACCAAGGACATGACACAATCATCTGGCTGGGATTTGAACTCACGATCGTTAGTTATGAGTCGGATACGCAGTTGTTCTACCACTGCGCCGACGTTAAAGGGAGGGAAGAGGGGGGAGGTGGCTTATAACGGAAGAGTTCTTTATGTAGCAGGTGCATGGGCCTGTATAGAGGTGTCTTATCGCGGGATTTTACACTATGTTAAATTTATTATTTTTGTTTGCTTGCTGTGTCTATTTGGGGTTGAGAGTAAATATGTTGCTTTAAGGTGCACGAAGAAACACTTTTTCACTTACTCATTTGTTTTTGCTCAGGATTTCAGAGACGAAATCGCCAAGTACAAAGTAATACTCGAAACGCTGGAGGACACGGGAAAAGATATCATTGGAGAAAGCAAAGAAGACCCTCGGGTTGTACGCGACATTCGCAATGAGCTAAACAAGATTTCTTCGCCGTTGGAGGTCATCGCACGCAAGATAGCAGACCGTCAGACTAAGCTGCAGAATGCCTTGATGCAGTGCCAGGAATTCCAGGTATCCTTTGATGAATTCCTTGACAAACTTACAAGTCTAGAAGACACGGTCAGCAACCAAGAGCCGATCTCTGCGCTGCACGACAAAGTGAAAGCACAAAGACAGGAGAACGAGATACTAAAGGGGGATGTTAACCAACAGGAGCCTGTGTTTGAGAGGCTAGTCAAAACTGGGGAAGCCGTGCTGGAAAATCTGGAAAGCGAACCTGAAAGGGAGGCCTTGGCAGAGAAGATTAATGCCATGAAAGAGCGCTGGGAAGACGTGAAGAAAAGAGTACAGGAACGACAAGAAAATCTGGAAAATGTCGAAGCGCATGCTCAGAAATATCGTGATGACGCAGATACTCTGGAAGCTGTTCTTGCTGCCGCTGAAAAACAGATTGAGGCATTTGAGCCTCTCTCTGTCGATAGGGATAATATCGCCAAGCAGAAGGCACTCCTTTCTCAGATCAAAGAAGCTGCGGATAGACTCAAAGGAGACGTTCCAGGTGTGGATGACGACGTGATCTCTTTGAAGGAAGGCGCTGAGGAAGATGTACCAGTTGTAGAACGGGAGGTGGATGATTTGAAAGCGAGAATCGACAAACTGAATGCTGCTTTGACTGAGAGGGAGGATCAGCTGACCTCCCTAGAACTTGCAGCTGAGGAGTATCACGTGACCGTCAGTAATGTAGAGGACGTGTTTGCGCAGGCGTATGATGCAGTGGATGCCCCAGTTGTGTTTGGAACGGATATGGACAAGGCGGCGGAAAAGCTGGCTAAGATCAAGGTTTGTGCTGGTGAAATATTTGATTTATAAAAATGAAAGGGGCAGTTTCAGGGTTAATCTACGCAAAACTGGTGCTAGCTAAAACCAAGTCCTCGCATTTTTACTTAAAGTTTATTAAACAATACGATTTCATTAGGCAAAGAAACCCTTTTAACGAACAAAGATGTCACAGGCCAATGCATTTTGTTGCTAATTTACATTAATTAATAACTTATCCTACGGACCAACACTAAATCGACATCAGCACTCTCAACCGTAAACCGTTTCAATCGTCCTCGAAATTAAACCATCCGCCGTACTAAATTTGCAACATTTAGAGCAGAACTGTGATTGAAATATTTGTAGCAAAACTTATTTTTGTATTTCTAATGCCTTTTGTCAAGCAATGGGAAGAACACACAATAATACCGTGAAACTGCCCCTACATTAAACAACCCATACACTTGTCAATAAAAGTAGGCTGATGCTGATGTTGTGGACCGACACCTCTTTCCCTACTGTACAGTATGTACATGTACAAATGGACTGCAGTAATTGAGAAAACTAAATACAGTACATAATAAAGCAAACACTTTGGTTTGCTGATTTGACTGCACTGGTTATAGTTGTGGTGGATTAGGACAAGGAGAAAGGAGAGCCTATGCTTTTCAATGAAATCAAACATATTATTTGACATATTGAAAAGTGTTAGAAATTTGATAATGAGAAATTGCATTCCTGGGTGATGTCAAATCCAAAAAAATAGAATTTATCAAAGAAAGTTAACGATGGCCAGCCCACAAAGCAGCTGTTAGCAGTTTTTGTAGAATTTGCTTGCATGCTTTAAAAAGTAGTTCTTCCTTTTAAATGTTTCAAAAGTTCAAGCAATATGAACTTTGGGGCATTGTGTGTGAGAAAGTTGGTGTTCTCACTGACAACTTTACTCTAATAACAGAAGTTTTTCCTGCAGTGTATGGCAACTTGAAAGTGTTCTTGCGACGTGGGAAGCATGAACTTGTTTTGAAGTGCTCGAGTACTCACATCTTTTGCACTGGCAAAAGTTATTTCCATACCATGTATTTCTTCCAAAGATATTTTGCTCAAACAGCATACTTTTAGTCCCAACAATTCTGATTCAAACTCATAATTGGAGTGGTGATATATGAACATAAACTGCTGCATTTGATGTATCACATCTCTTTGCAAGAGAGAAAGCTGAATGATTAAGCTCTTGCCAATCTTGTTAGAAGGACTGCATGAACAACTTTCTTTTGATGATATTCCATTGCCAATTCTGACAGTTTTGTTCAGGTTTCAAACAATTTTGTGTCCAATATTTTTATAACATTCCAGCAATGCTTCACTTATGAATTCTCAAAAGTGTGAAAGGTGGCAAGGTTCAGAATGAGTGATAACAGTTGAAATAAAACAGACCAATGGGAATTTTGCATATTCTGGGTACAGTGGGCGTGAAAAACATACGCCTCTAGAACAGGTGTTCTTTCTCCTCCTTGTCCCAATCCTCCGTAACTAAAACTGGCATGGTTACAAGTCAGTTCATTATAAAACACAAACCAGAGAATCGGCTACATGTATACAGCCTAATTAATTTAAATCAAAACTATTTGATCTATAACATACAAATTCACGTTACGAATAATGATTTTCCATTTTGGCTGAAAGATTAACAAAAATGTAATTGTCACACAAGAATAAATGAATGTCATACACGACAGTGGACTGTAAGTTTCTCTTTTAAACTGTCTATCCTAAATTTTGTCCTGCAAACTCTGCCAACTGTAGCAACAAACAGCTCTATTGCCAGTTATTTAATCACAGACAACCATTTTAAACATAATTATATTGTAATTTTGTTTATTTTAATTATTTGTCTCTGGTAAACAATCAGAACTTGCCCTATGAAAGTTTTCAGCTGAAATATCAGATGCTCATTATTCTCTGGGTGCCTGGCATGGGCCAGCTGGAGAAAAGGCAGTAATACTGCTGTAGACTACCTGTGTCCTTCTCCTTTCTGAAAAAAAGGCTTTAATTTGTACCTGAAGATATCATCAGTCAGGAGTGTCACTGTACCTGGTTTACACTGCTACTTGGCACCATGTTGATGCTGCTGTTGCCTTCACTGACCTGTTGACAAGAACTCAAATATACCTTAATCAACTATTTCAGTCAATACATACATGTTGATGTAGTGGTCATCACGTACACTCGCCTTCCACCTCTAGTTGCCCAAGTTTGAATCGTGTTGAGGGCAGATATCTATAGTTACATCTATCTGACTCAGCTCCTGTGGTCTTGGATGTTACGATACGGCACTCTCAGATGCTGCTATGGCCTTCACTGATCTGTTGACAAGAACTCAAAATACAGTCCTCAATCGAATATTTCACTTACATTCATACATACACACAGGAGTCAGCCTGGTGTTGTGGTCATCACACTCACTTCCCACATCTGTATGCGCAGATTTGTATCACAGCCAAGACATATGTGCACATCTATTATTCTATCTTGCTCAGATAATACATGTACCTCAGATCCTGGACAGAAGTGTTAATCTGTTCGTCTAGTCTCAAAGTTTCATGGTTGGACTTGCAACAGATACACACTTGTCAATAGATTGAAGTAGGTTAATGCCGGTGTTGTAGACTGTCACCTCCTCCCTCACAAACAACTGGATAAACCAGTAGCAGTGTCCTCCTATTTTCTGCAATAAGATAAAATAATATAAGAAAAAGAAACAGATTTTATAAAAGATTATCCAGAAGTATTACTGTACCTGCAAGTTTGCACCACTGTTTAGGACCATCTTGGATACTGCTGTAGCCTTCACTGACCTGTTGACCAATACTTGATGTATTTTACAACTATTTTACTACTCACCCACATATAGCACAGATAATAAGTGAGCAAGGAGAATCACTGTACATACCTTGTTTACACTAGCTGTGTCTTCAATATTTCAGTTGTTGCTATTTACACATCACTGACCTGATGAGTGACTATTATTAGGTCTTGTCCTACCTACAGAACACCTGATCACAAACAGCTTATAATCTGTTGGTATGCTGTCATGAATATACCAACCACAAATCACTGACAGTGTGTAATTCACCCTTCACTACCATCAATGATGAAAGCACAGAATAATGCTTCAAAAAGAGTTGAGAAAAATAACAAGATAAAATAAGCAAACAATTATTGCTAGTTCATTAATATGGCATGCATGACTGCATGGCCTAAGTTGATTTGTGGTCTGTTGAGAAGAAAAAGTAACAATTAAACAACAGTTGTAGGAGCTGCCATACAACGGTTAGTTAGTGCTCTGCCTACTGAGGTACTGAGCTTGAGGTCTTCACTTTGATTCTTGATTCAATGTCTGCTTCAAACTCTTTTAAATACCTGTAAAACAGAGCAATGATTGGAAGAAGGGGTAAAAGGACACAATTTCAAGCACTTTATGCACAAGCTTCTGGCTCGGGAGATTACCGTAAGAAACTTCTTAGTGTACAGCACTTCCTGTATGTGCAAGTTAAGTACTACTGTACTTGATAAATTGAACAGCACTTAATTCTATCATGATAAATATACAGTATGAATGTACAAGTAAATACAGAAAACTGCTACAGCGATTACACACAGAGAAACATTTTAAGCTCTGATACATGTACTGTAGTTGTACAGAACTACTGTATTCAATATTTATTATTGGAATTTATTACTAACAGTAAAAAACATGGCATGAACGATGATTAAAATATATCAATATAGTATTGTTATACACATAGTAAATCATTGCAAAAAATGCATGTAACAATAATATACTTAAGCAATAATTGTACCATACATAATATTAAATATATATAATTATTAATAGTTTATACATAAACATGGTATTGACTATATACAGTACTGTACATTCTCTATTTATTTGAAAAATCTTAAAAGAAACTGAACCACTTTGTATTAGTTAAGATAATACTGTAATCCTGTTTAATAGCCTTCAGTTTGGTGCTAATACGAGTTTCATTTGTTTGTAAGAAAACATACAATTACAATTTTCAACACTGTTATTGTACAAGTGCATATTAAACAAAATATAGATAAAAATATTTATAAAAACTACAACATATGTAGATACTGTATACAGACTTGTCTTACTAGTAGTAATCATGGTCCATGACAATGCATTTGTAAGGCACCTAAAAACTGTACATATTGTTTTCATCTGTACACATATTCACTCTTACATTTGAGTGTGATAACTACAAATTAAACTATGTTAATTGAAAATCAAATTTGACTTTCAAGTACGACAATCAGTTTGCTTGAACTTGTTATGTAGTCCAGTGGGTTGCAAGTGAGACACAAGCTCAATTCATAAAGATAATTACTGCATGTTTTTGAAACTGATCTGAAACAATACAGGGTGCAGTGACTCAGTTTATTTATTTTGTTTTGACCACACATCATTAGGTAAACTGGCCATTCATTTGGTTTGCTTTTGCTTCACCACCAATTGCATACTTTCATAAGATAAAAGAATATGCCATGTTGATGAGCAGTTTCTTAACTCAAATTTCAGGCTTCTTAATTTGTATGCTCTAAGAATAGAAACAATTTCCCTTCTGGTCAATAATTTGGTTATTTGAATTTTCCACCGAACACTTTACCAAATACTATACATGTCATATTAAGCAGCTTTCACACCAGCCTGCACGTGAACAAGACTACAGTTGTAGTTGAAAGCTTGCTATAGCTCAATAATTTTAAT
>JANSTR010156274.1:0-10400 GCA_025434805.1 Antipathozoanthus remengesaui
ATGTCTTTTGCTTAACCTAACATGGAACGTAGATATTGTAACTTTGAGAAATATTGCATCCAATAAAATATATATGAATGAATGTACTAAAGGAAAAAATGAAATTTACTACTACCAGTGATCACATATTTATTAGCAAAGATATCTGTATTCAGAGTGTTTATTCCAGCATCCCTGTTTTATTTTTTTGTGTCCTCTTCCAATAATTATAATGTGCATTCTGAGAGAGTATAGATGTGCAAATCAGGTGCAGCTCAGGGCAGTGGGGCATTATATTTGGGTTGCAGTTCGGCAGGTTCTTTGTTGAGTCTTGTTGGTAGACACTATTGGGACTTACCTGCCCTCTGTTAAAGCATCAGGTTGTGCCTTGTAACAAATCTTGAACACGAACTAAATGTGGAAAAGGCATCATCGTGAGGCCTTCCTTTTTGGCTGAATGATAAACACATGATACTGTACCATGTAGTAGTGTGATGAGAGTGTCGTGCGATTTTGGCCAGCATTACATGTTTAGCCTCCCTCCCTTCCATGCTGCTTATACCAAACCCCACCTCAAGCCGCTCGTGTAGCTTCTGAACATAAATAAGAACCACGTGACCAGGCCATGTGCACGGAACTGGCGTACAATTCAAAAAGCCGGTTTGGCACGACTTTGTTTTCCTCTACCACCACTCATTTTCGAGATAGCAAAGTGATTTTTAACATGCAACAACGTTTTAGGATTTTGTACATCCTCTATTGATTAAAAAGTTGTTGAATGCCCCAGTGGAAATTAAATCCACTCTAAAGCCGTAAAATGTGAACATCATGGCGTCTCGATGCATGAATCAACAACACACGATGCCGTTTTTTTTACAAAATGAAAAATCGAGATTTAGAGAAAATTGAAAATGAGAACGTGCTCAAACTGAAGTTTGTCGAAAGGTTCACTTTGTTAATGCATAACTTTTTCTGAGCGAATACCGAAGGCTTGAATTTGGTATACGAAAGTAACATGTCCGAAATTCATCGCATACACTCGTTTTTGATTTGTGTAAAAACCGTTAAACTCGATAAAATTCTTAATATAAAATTGCAGAATATGCAATATGCTTCCGAAATTGCATTGTTAAGCCCTATTTATCTTACCTTGATAACTCTTTTCAAATCGACAATTTCCACGGTATACGAAAGATTTCCGTTGACATTTGTCCAAAAGCCAGTTTCACACGATCCAATCGATCCTTTTTTTCTCTGAGGATCGTTCTTTTTGTCATCGTGCATCGTGCGTTTACATCGTTTATCATCGCTGTTTGTGCAAAGTTCTGCTGTCGCTCACGCGACTTGGCAATACCTTATATGGCGTTATTTACAAACTTCATACGAAGAAACCATTGAAGTGCGCACGTAGACTTCACTCGCTTCCCGTTAAGAGTTTCTTTAAATACTCTTTTATAGAGAGAGTCTTCTTATTTTCATCCTAAAGTTATAAACCCTTATAATAATGACCTAATTAAACAATTTTCGGTTTATAGGGGTATTTATTTTAACGAGTCAAGTCTTATTTTCCAAGTTCGAACTTGGAGGATTTTGAAATTAAAAGTGTTTGAGAAATGACAAATTTCTGCACTAAATTACACATTTTGCACAGAATTACCAAGTAATTGCACTGCTCTTGACTGGTAAGAATCCAGTAATTTCTTTCATGTATGTGATAAAAATCATAACGGCACCAGGATGGCGACAGTCACGGTCGCCCCTCTTTCCAATCCATTTCAGCAATACTAAGATCTTTCTCTATATAAACTACAGGGTATTTTGAAAACGAAGACCTTGAAAACGAAGACCCCAAAAGACACTAAAAACGTGAAAACGAAGATCCCCATATTTTTTTAAATAACATGTTTCTATTCACTTTGGTTTCTTTGTTCTCCCACTTGAATCAATATTTCCACGGTTTTGTTCCATGTTTTCTATACATGAGACATTGAATCCGCCATATTGAATTGAGTAGCCTCGATGTCACGCTCGACTGTCCTGACTTGGCCCTAGTCTTTTACGAGAAAGGGGAACTTTGCAGCTGGAAGCAGTTCAGTGAAAGTCCTTGGCAGAGGTTATAACTGTACAAACGGAAAGAAAATGGAATTACTGTTATACTACTGAAAGAACTATTTTAAAAAGCTAAAACATTGTGTTTTGACAAATAGATCTGTTGAAATGTTAAACTTGTCACCAACACAATTTTCTAAAGCGTTATTGTTTTTTGATCGCCGCGTCATTTACGCTTTTATATTTTAGACTCGAGAAGAGCAGGGGAGATTTTGAATTACCGATTCCACAAATGAGAACTTTGAAATTACTGCAAGATTATCCGATGATCAACTTCCAAGACTTTAAAAAACGCTATCCACAGTAGTAGTGGACACTTTACTTGCCGGAAAGCAACTCCAACTCCAAGCCGACTGATCGTAGATGGTGTGGCTCGCACGATTACGTCATCGTTTAAACGATAGTCGTATTGATAAAAACGATCCTATCGTTTCGTTTTAAATGATCCAATCGTGCATCGTGCAAGACCCCCAAAAACGATCGAAACAGATGTTACACGATATGACGCATGTGATCACCAGTTCTGTGCGAATCGCCACCAGTGGTCCAGTAGTGGTTGGATTTGTGGTAAGGAAAAGTGAAGATGCCCTGAAATGTTAGCACAAGAAATGTACTAAGACTGAAGCTCGTCCTTTGTCAGTTTGTGCCTGTTTAAAAAAGAAACAGAATTTCTCAAGTTAATTCCAGTGTAGGCAAATACATACAATTTGAAATATCTGTTGGTGTCATCTTTATCAGAACGAATGGCCAGGATAACTTTCGTGAAATTGTGACAGGACATGCGTGATTCTTGCCTAGTAAACCTGTACTCTAGATCGTGGTTCTTCGCCCTCCCCTCCTGCCACCACTTACGAATCTTGGCGAACGAGTGGGGTGGGATGTCATGAACAATTTCACTAAGTGATAAAGCATGCATCATCACAAATAAGTGCCAGTGTTGCCGTTATTTTCAGATGAAGTGGCTCCACTTTAGCTCCATCAATGATTTTGCCAACAAGGGGCTAAAATTCTTATCTGGACTGTGCCTTTGCAATGTGTTTGTAACTCTCCTACGGAATGCCTTATCTTGTTTTTCATTCTTAGTCAGCTCTTTTTTTCTTCTCCACAGAATCAACTACTTTCAGCATGTCGTTGTATTTCTATGGTTTCCATTTATAGCTCCTGTCTGTACCAAACCTACGTAGCCTATTAATGCCATCCTAATGCCATAATGTGTATGTGCGTCTCTCTCAATTTCTTCAATTTGGGACTTTAACATACAAATGTACCTTTTTGCACAGTCCTTCAGCACAGTTGGCCCCTTTTCTGGGCTTGATATTCTCTTGACACAGGTGCACAGTCTCTTGGCACCAACCTGGCTAGTGCTTAATCATCCTTTCCAAATGGCGTCTTTAAAACACCCGTCTTTTTCTCAAAACCAAACAAGCTTGTCATCCCTTTGTTTATTGGCAAATAAATAAAACTGTGTCAGTTGCAAAAGGAGCTGTGAAAGAGCTCGGTACGTACCATCTAGTTTCTCTTCGTCATCCAGGCTATCACAGAAAGCCTCTTTCACATAATTTTAATTGCCAATGTCTATCTTGTGATTTTCTTTCAACAATTTCTGATATGTGTATAGTCTGGGAATACCTACATTGCACATAAATTGAGTGTATTTATAATTACGAATGATCTAATTTGGTATTACTTAGCCTTACTTGCTATGCCAACTCTATACAGAACTTTTTCACTTCTTAAAATATTAACCTTTGAATCATCAAATTCATCAACATGCTTTTTACGAGCTTGAGAAATACTTTATGAACTAATTTTGCTGACTTTACAAACAAGACTATGATGATCAGATACTGTAGCAGAGGCTAAGAATAACAATAGCCCTTCACATGCTGGTAGCATATTTTTATCTGTAGCCCCATTGATCTGCATAGCTTTCATCTTTGCCCCCCTCATCCTCCTGCTTCCGCTGCTTGGAGGCTCCTTTATCTTCCCATCTTCAGCTACTGATGTGTGTGAAATGTCTTCTTGTATTAGTTATTAGGATCTTAAGGGGGTGCCTTCATTTTAGCTTTATTCTAAATTACTAATGTAATTTATGAACAGTTTGTGTCCAATGATGAAGTTTTATATTAAATCACATTTTATCTACAATAGAATTATAAGATACAATGTGATTTACAAAATGGTGATATAGTATTTTGAAAGTACTCTTGCACTGTATCATATTTGATTGCATTCAAGTTATTGCAGTTGTACTTTACTGTAAGTTTTGTATATTATAATTAGAGTCCATACATGGTTTTGCACTGTTCATGTGGCTGTATGGTGTGGTGCAGTTATCTTATCTTATTATTTTTTTGTCTTTTCCATATTTTGTTTTGGCTATTTTTCTAATGTGTGCACCTTATATCTATCTATCTATCTATCTATCTTTTAATAACAAATACTTTTCTATCGTTTTCGCAGCAACTGGTGACATATTTTTCTCTTATGATTTTTCAGGTTCTTTGTCCTACTTCTTTGAAAGACTTTCTCAATCCGAGTACGGATGGGTAGTTTTTTGGAAGTTTCCATGGCTATATTCGGATAATCTAGCTGACTTTGTTGATCATGCTGATCAGTCCTCAATATGATTGTTATCGTATTGGACCGATCGTTCATTTCGTTTATGAGCATGTTGATATTTTTCCTGCTCTAAATCAATGATATGTGTTGACGTTTAATAACGGATTGGAGATTTGCTCATTCAAGTTCTTTGGCATTGTTTTCACGGTTGCCTGTAGCTTATTAGCGTATTCTTTTGATGTTTATGGTGAAGAACGGTTTAACTTTTAAAGTCGGGAGAAGTGTCCTATTTTCTAAATGCTTTTTATAGTAACAGTGGTATCTCTTGAGATTTTTATCTTAGCCTTGCATTGGACGATTCTTGATAAAGGCACTACTACTAGATATCTTTATAGTAGCAGCAACTGCAGACAAATGAACTTCAGTGAAAGAAAAATAAAGCGAAAAGAGCGTGTTCTGCGATGGAGTTTAATAATGGCACTACCAGTTTTTGTTTATCAACCTTTATTGAGTCTGTGCTACAACTCATAAGATGCTAAGCTAAGAATCTACTACATATATTAAATACAATCTTAAAATAGTATATAAAAAATGCAACTGTTATACATGGGAAGATAGTACATAATCATGTTTGCTGTAACGTTTTCCCTTATAAAAGGTAGTCAATAGTTTTAAAAAATCCTCCGTGTGTTTATTTTATTTATTTATTTTATTTTATTGGCTTCGCCATTTGTAATTGTGTGTATGAAGAACAGAAAGTATACTGAAATACAAATTAGATATGATTACAAATTAAATATTGGCAGGGACACCAAAACAGCGTTAGCTAATTACTGCGGGCCCGTGTTTAAGAAGCATAAAATGGTGGTTGAAAAACTGAGTAACAGAGAAAATAATTAATGTTGCAACTACAAATATGATCAATAGCAGCAGGAGATGGGACTGGTTTGAGGTATTTCATTGCTATAGAGTGGCAAAGTGTGACGTCACGTTGCCATGACAGCATTTTTTTCAGTTCTAAACAAACTTGATAATTCAAGATTGCGGACAGAAGCATCTTTTAGATCTATGTTTTCCAGCCCTTTAGTCAGCAAATTGAGACTCATGTTTTAAATTTGATGCTCAAAACTTGTTAAAAAAGCCATACAAGATTGGATACTGCTTTATATAATTCTCAAAGTTTGGAGAATCAAGCAAAATGGTTCAGTGTTTCTCACCAGACTGCAACCACCAGTCGGAGAGCCATACTTGCCGTTTCTTTGCCTTCCCAAGCAAAGAAAAGAAAAAATCGGAGTATGATCGTTGGAGAAGATTATTAAGGTTTGTATTTTACTTTATATTTGTGTAGATAAGTAATTAAATATTGGTAAAACTTTGTAGTTCCGAACTGAACCGTCGTCGAATCCTATTTATATTTATGTAGATAAGGAATTAAATATTGGTTAAACTTTGTAGTTCCGAATTGAACCGTCGTCGAATCCTCGTACTCTATCGCATCATGTCAAAGATCTTTATAGCTTGTCCGAGATCAAAATCTCATAATTTACTAATACAATTCCCCTTTATTATTTCTACAGGAGAAAAGATCGAGAACCGAACAAACATAGCCGTGTTTGCAGCTGCCATTTCAAAAATAGAGAGAAAACCTATGGTCCGGAATTGTTCAAACGCAATGAAGGAAAGATTTCCCGTCTACTGGACCGCCTCCGAAGAAAAAGAAGATAAAGAAAAAACAAGATCGGAAAGAACTGGTAGATGTTCAAAAAATGAGAGAGTCCTTAGAGTGCAGCACATCCACCACATGTGAAGGCCACGAACCACTCAATGACTCTACTGCATCAGAGATCATTCTTGAAGCAGAGGTCAAGCAACTGAAAATGGACATTGAGCAATATGAAGAGAAATCAAAATATCTCCGAGAAAAATATTCTGTGTCCACATTAAGCGATGACGTTATACGTATGGAAACTGGTCTACCAACGAAGCAAATATTTGATGTAGTTCTACTGTACACTTTAAGATTCAAAGATTCAATAATTTATTATTATGGCTGGAAAGTAGAAGCAATAAGTTTTGAAGATCAGCTATTTATATGTTTAATGAAGCTTAGGCAAAATTACACAAATCTCCATATAGCTCAGCTACTTTCATGCAGTGAAACTACTATATCTAATATTGTAATTACATTATTAATTATTCAGACTTTCATCTAGGTATATCTAAAGATAAAAATATAGTACGTGACGTGACGTCATGGCTTTGCCACTCTATACATTGTGGATTTTTGCTCACAAAGAACAGGTTGACGAAAGTTATCAATAGGCAATAAATTGATTTCTCACCAGAAAGTTCAATATTACTTCTGTTTTGTCGATTCTGGCTACCGTTGTTCAGTTTCTTCAACACCCACGCTCACTAATTAACGTCGATCCAAGCTTCAAGTGACTGTTGTTTTCAGTATAAAGTCAATTTAACTCTGATAACATGTGCATTTGACATTATAACATCAGATTTTGATGGTGTCTCTTGACCTGGGAAATTGAAGGCCTCTTTCTTCCTCTTCGATTTTTGTATAGAAATGCTTGGCCAGCATCTCTATCTTGTTTGATGCAATCAGCTGCAAAGCCTCGTATATAGAAACAGCTAGTATAACTGGAAGTGCTTCTTCTGTTGTCGATGTTTCTGATCAGTGCATTTGTATACTTCACTGTTATGTGCTTCATTGTCAAGCATGCTGGATAATCTCAAACTCTAACACCCGCCTTTCTGTCAATTTTTCTGTGGCCTCTATGAATTCCTGAATCTTCTAAAGAAGATCTGGCAGAGTCCATACATGGTTTTGCACTGTTTATGTGGCTGTATGGTGTGGTGCAGTTATCTTATCTTGAACACACAAACTGTCTGGAACATAGTAACAAATTGGCTCAAGTTAAACTAAACAGTCACAAAATAATCATGCAGTAAACTGCTGATCTACAAAAATTGAAACCATAGCTAGGGTTTAAAATGCTATGAATGTCATTGTAATAAAATAATAATCATGAATAGAACATTAATTTGTTACTGTTTTAGTTTGATTTATATATGCGTCGAGAGTGCTCGATACCAACAGGTAGAGCAAGTTCGGTTACACTTTTGACTTTAGTTTATTACATACAGCTCTGTTTCGTACAGGCGAACCTGCACTCATCAGTGTAATTCCAGAAGTGATCAACAGCAAACATTTACAGTTCATTTCTTGATGCTGATGGGATGTTTTTTGTTGAGTATTCAAAAGATACCCGTATTGATTATTGATATCCATATTGAATCAACAATCCAAGAGAGTGCTCAACAACTATAAAGGCGCGATAATATCAATAGGAAGTCTTGTATCTGTGCGTCGAGAGTGCTCGATACCGTTAGGTAGAACAAGTATATAGTAGTATGACTGGACTCGGTTACACCTTCGACTTTGGTTTATTACATACAGTTCCGTTTCGTACAGGCGAACCTGCACTTATCAGTGTAATTCCAGAAGTGATCAACAGCAAACATTTACATTTACTGTTAAATGTTAACATAATCTTTATGCAAATGGTGCAATATGTGACTGAACAAAATAATTCCACATTCCTTCAAAGAATTGCGCTCATGATCATACAAATTGTACATTTCAAGTTTTCATACATACATATCCTTGCACATCGATACAATCTAACAAACGTGAGAACGGTAGTAAAGAAAATAATGAAATGACTACTTGTTGCGAAGTAATGCCACAAGCTGATGTTAGAGAACCTTTTGGTAGCATTATATAGTATAGTCTTTTCACTCTTGATTCGCAAAATTGAACTTCCTGTCTGAAAGTGGTGAGTGTCGCACAAGTAAATATTTGTGCAATATCTGTTATACTAATTGTTATGTCTGTTTAGAAGCATGATGTAAAACTTGCTTTTACTCGCTTTGGCTGCGTGTAGTCAGAGACTGGCGGTTACCATGATCGATATCCTTATTCTTCTTTTGCTTCGACTTTTCAACTCTTCAGAACAATTCATACAGTTCTTTTGCGTTGGTCAATACGCGCAATGTCATTCCAGCAATTTCGCTTCTAAACCCATACTCCAACTCTTACATTTACTTCCCTCAGTCACCTAGGTGCAACCCGATAATTACTTCTTTTTTGTTGCTGCAAAAATTTAAAAAATACACGATAATTTTTGTCATTTAGTTTAAAACCGCACCATTTGCCAAACTCTCCCCGGTTTCCGCTATGTTTTGCTAAACGACTCGACGAAGTGACAAGCGGCTCTTTGTCGACAGTTTGTTCAGTTTGCTCAGTCATCCTGCCATGTAGCCAGTTTTTTTTAAAAAGTCAGTCATCCTGCCATGTAGCCAGTTTCTTTTTTTTAAAAAGCGTCAAGCATGAAAGGTGTTTTTCATCTAAAGGAAAATAGAAAGGTTTTTTCTAACTGGGGACTGAAGTATTTTTGTTGTCATTTATAAACTTTGAGATTTAGCAAAACTTTGACACAAACAGGCTACAGTTTTGTGATATATGAATGTTTTAATTGTACTACTAAAAGTAGCGGTTTATCATGTTTTTGTTTTGATTTTTGTGCAACGGAAAGTTGGGATTGTTCTACGTGTTGGACCGAACGGCGGAATAGTTTTTACCGTGAACTGGTTTCTTAGAATTGCAGGGCCACCCGCATTCCGATCAAGTTTCTGTCTTTATAGTGCTTGTATAAAGCTTGAAAGGAACTTTTCTCGCTTTATATTGAATTGGACCCTTTGACGGATGCGGAAATTTAAATCCTTGTATTGAAAGCATGCTGACATGCTTTTGTACGACATTGTTTATATTGTCAATTTAAATCCTTGTGTCACGGAATTGAAATAATTGTATTTCCGATAGTCAGAAGAAAGAATAAAAACTTCGTTGTTAGCGAACTTATACTACAAAACGGCCGGTTCGTGCTTGAAATTGTCCAGTTTGTTGTATTAAACCAAAAATTTATGCAATTATTGTCGCGATACTGTTGGTTGTGTCACAGTTGATCGTCACGGTGACATGTGTTTTTTTTTTGCCGAGATTCGTAGAAACTGCTTCCACGTTCCGCGCTCTATAAATACGTTGCATATAAAGTACCCAAGCCAGATTTTTCATATATTATAGTACAATAGCAGGGCTTTCTTGTGCTGTAAAGCTTCATCAAAGCTAAATCTCAAATTCGATGTAGCAGAGCAAGTTTTTCCATGTAAAGTTAAGTGATTTTCAGACGTTTCTCAAAACGCTCAAAGTCGCAACTTTCATCTGCCCTTTGAAGGCGTGCTGACGGTAATGAAGATATTGGCTTTTGTTATTAGCATTTGTTTGTCTATATTCCGATGTATAATTTTTGTTTCGTGTGTATTTGTTAAAACTTACAATGGAACTGGCGAAGGGTTGGGATTCTCATCTTTGTTTTATTTGGGAATGAAGAGTGGGTAGACAGACCTAAAAGGGTACACCTTACCTATTGTCTGTGTACCTGTCACTGGGAAATTTGTAAATAAATAAATATATAAGTGACAATAGTTCATTCAACAACTCACATCTGTAGAAATAGAAGTTGTGTCATATTTTCGGGCGCTTTTAATAAAGTCAAAGTGCAATGCAATTGTGCGAGTTATACTCTAATATTTGTAAAGAGCGTGCATCACTGATCAGATCATAAACGTACAACGTACAACGCAAACCTATTGGAGAATACCAAACGGATGAGGCA
>JANSTR010156285.1:0-10400 GCA_025434805.1 Antipathozoanthus remengesaui
CGATCAAGACAGTTCGTCGGCCGACAAAAAATCGGGGGTCTTACGATAGAAAATCGTCTAGTGTGTAGCGGCCTTAAGGCTGCAAGTGTAAGATCACAACTCACATGTACAATCTGGTGTTCTTCCAAAACCTTACAAATGGAATTTATCGTTATCACAGTAATCCTTTGGTAATTAATTTAGAGTTGACAACTATATGGCATAACTAAAGCATTGAAAATGGCGAGTGTCTCTTCTTAGCAGAAATGGAAGTAACATGTAGTCCATACATTACTCTTTAGCACTATCTGACTACAGCTGTAAAAAAGAAAAATCTATTGTAGAGTGGAAAGAATAGAAAGAGTAAAAATTACAAACAAAATTTCTTGCTGATTCTGACCAAAGAACAAGTTTTATTTAGATTTCAACACAAACATTTTCTTCCATAAAATGCTTAGTTCTGATGGACAAAAAAACCTTTAACTAATATAACAACTCATTTTTATTGATACAAAGAAACGGCAACTGATCCCAAAGAAACGGCAACGCATTGGACAGTTATAAGACAAAACTAAATTATAAGAAAAGGACACCGGAGGCCGAGATCCTGAAATAGTTTAGAACGTCTATCTTGACCCGGAAAATAAAAGTTCTCACAAAAACATGCATGGCCAGTCATAATATCTCCGGCGCTAGTCTTTGTCGGCTGGGTCGTCATGGGCGACCACAGGCGGCCACGCCGCTCCTCCAGTCCACCCGCTCTCCTGCTGCCCGTCGCATCTCATGAAATATATATAATATATGAAGTGTGGTCCTGTGCGATGTTGCTGATCTGGTTCTTTGCGCAAATCTAATTCAAACATTGCTAGTTTAAATAGCTATCTTCTTTAAATAATTTAACAGCTACATTTGTAGCCTATGTTTTAGGCCCAATTAAAGATTATATATTAGTTGAAATTATACTGCAGTTAATCGAACCGAATTAATGAAGAGAGAAACTCGCGCGTGTCAGTGAGTGTTTTAGTATACTGATGATCAGATATTGTTAAAAATTCGTGCTTATTTCCTTGTCTCAATATTTTATAAATCGGAAATAATTACACACCAATAATGCTTCGGGAAATTTAAGTCAACGGCAAAGACCTCGAGTTATGCTCTAAGTACTGTGGTCACCATGAAACTCGAGTTAAAGCACTATAAAGGCTTACCGTACAATAAGAAAGTCGATTCCATTCAAACATCTCTGCACTCAAGGAGTAATTATACTTTGGTTCTTGGTTGTCCATTAATTGGACCAGAAATGGGTCCAATATATAAACAATAATATTTAATCGTGGATAGTGCTACACTCCCAATTTAATTGTGTTTAAAAAGCGCCCAATCATGTATAGCACACAAAAATCACCAAAAGGAATTATGGAATTGTATGAACAGACACAAAAGTGCTGGTGTATGTTCAAAGGTTCAGAAAACTGAAGTAATTTCAAATAGAGTTCAAGGGTTTTTCCAACCCTTGAAAATGAAAGTGAAGAACTGTTGATAAAGGAGTCACCAGATACCGTGAGAATACTTTGGTTACTCGCAGTTGTTCAAAGTGTCAATATCGCAAACTATCTGATAATTACCATTCTGATTTGCTATTTAAATAAACTCTTACTGGTAGACAAGTGTTCTGATCTACTGAAAGAGTAATTGGAAAGGCAGAAAAACACAATAATTTGAGCATACATAAGATTTTTGAATCCGGCATGTGTTATTTTTATAACGCAGCACTGTGTACTTTCGAAAGATATGAATCATAATTTTTTGTTATGTTAAAGTATGTTTGTTACCTAGTAATTTTACTTACCCAAAGCGAAGAGAAATCGCAAGACATTTGACAACAATATATTGTAGTCCCATGACTTTAAAGAATTCCTAAAACACCAGTTAGCACAATGTTGGTACTGATAAAGTCAAACGATTGCTTATTTTATTTTTGCTATAGCACATCTATTCAGTTGCCAATATTTTTTGTCAAATCGACTGACTGCAAATAAATACTAAAGAAAACTTGAATTGTTTTTCCTTTTTCCTTCAAAGCCAATTACTTTTTAATATATTAAAATAATTATTGGGTAAATATGTAATCATAAACTAAGGCTTTTTTCTGTTTTATTGAATATTGTGATTTGACTGACTCTCTCTCTCTCTGTTATAATTTTACTGTTTATTTCTACATATATTATGTTGTATGGTAATTAATGTGGTATGAATTATATACTTGTTGTAGTTATGTTGTTGCAATTGAATGTAAAACAGCTTTGACATACTGTAAAAGTCATGTCAATAAAACCGAATTTTACCTTTCTACCGTACGTCTCTCTCTTTCTCTCTCTCGCTTGTCAGTCCGGTCCCACTTAAATAATGTAACGCAATATAAGTTAAATAAGCAAAGAATAGAAGTGGTTTTGACCATTTATTAATTGAGCTGCAGAAATCAGGGCTGTATAAATGTGAGTGAACGAGAGGCTGAATCTGTTCCCCCTAAGTTTTATGGCTACTTTTGAAAGGATTTAGGAAGAAGGCTAGTAGTCACCATGTTAGCGAACATACTACCGTACCCCTCACCCCAAAAGGCTCGCGCCTATGGCACTTTTAATACTTGTACCCCCTCCCCACAGTATTTCAAAGCTTGTTACGGCACTGCAGTTAGTTAGGGCCAGAAAGAGCAACCCGTAGCTGTTCAGGGACGGATCCAGGGGTTTTTTGCAGGGAGGGGCATACTAAGATACAGTACCTAACACATGTAAATAGTAGTATAAACGAGAAAAGGTAGGGGGGGGGGGGGACACAGGTCCTCCTTGGATCTGCCACTGCTGTTATGGTTCTTAGTAACCAGCAATAACTCGCTTTGTGATTAATATCAACCAAGTTTATTTTGTCTGCAGTAATTTGACAGATCGAGTTACTGCATTGTTTTGGAAAATGAAAAAACAACAAATTTCTGTGTCATAACCACATGTAAAACAAAACCAACTAGCAGATCGTGACCCTGCGAGTTTGAGGTCATTTATACTTCGCAACGATGGCGACAAGTATCGACTTACTCGTTTATTGACGTTACAAATCGCAGCAAACAATAATACTCCGCCGGTACTGTGTTCAGTCAACGACAAAGCAGATTCGAGTTGCACGAATAAAGTTTGATGTAGCAATCCCGGGGAAGCAATGAAATCATTTGACCTCTCGATCGATCTCGTGTCATTTCCCAGTGCAGCGCGCTCTGACATACAACGATTTGATTGGACGACAAACAAAGATGTTGTTAGATATCATCTCGAATTCCAAGCATGCGCATATCGTGATTGTGCCCTTTTAATACCCTTTATACTAAAGTGACAAATTCAAAGTATTTTTAACATAATGTATGCACAGAGATATATAAATACTGGTTATGTAATGCTTTCGAGAGCGCCGGATATCGTGGAATATGCTACGTGCCCTTCAGGCGAGTGTGGATAGGAAGAAAATACAAGTGGCAAACGGAATGTTCCACGACATCCCACGAAAAGGAATTGTATGATAGTTTGTTCAATAAAAATTTTAGATTGTTCGCCGGTACGCGTGTACATACGTACACCTAATGGTGGGAAACAGCAGCTCGCGCGCGCACGTCATGTCATGGCGGGAAACTGCAGCTCGCGCGCGCACGTCATGTCATGGCGGGAAGCTGTAGCTCGCGCGCGCACGTACGTCATGGCGGAAAAACAGAGTGGAACTACCCGTGGCATAACGCAGGATATGTAACAGCTTTCATAACTGTTTGGTTGTAGTTTATTTGGAAGGAGATGATATTAGTTATTCATTTAAGGTAACAATCGAAAACCGTTTTAGTTCAAAATGTCATTTTGTTTTATTTATTATGTAAACAGATCTTGGACAAAGAATTCTATATAATGGTGCCTAAGATAAAAAAATGATTACCCAGAACATGTCTCCTGATGAATGCTTACAGTACAGTGCTTAGAATTGAGAGACCTTTATCGTACTTTTCATACAATTTATTATAATTAAAATTATAAGTATAGTATCACTCAGCGTTAAATCAGTCTTTAATTCATTTTGCCGTTTTAGGAAAAGTAAACTACTTTCTACATTTATAACCTTTCAACTTCTCAGAATTCAATTTACCAACCACTGGCGCACTTCAACTGTCTGTTTTGCAAATATGGTGTTTAATACTTCTGGCTCAAATAGAGGTATTTTTATCATTCACTTTCAGTTCAATTGTTCAATTTTTAACTGATATCTGTTTGTTTATATGTAGAGCAAACAAGAAAGGAGAGATATTTTGCAACAAAATATGCACATCTATTACGTTTTTATTGTCATCGAAACTTGTGCAATATTACTGCGTCTCAAGGAGTCTAGTTTGTTCTTAAGGTTTACTAATCGTTTCGCTGATTTTGAATCGTGCATCTTCCGTGCTTGGCCTACGAAGACAGCTTCTTTGTGCCTGTTGTGATGGGGTGCTTTTCCAGATTTTGCTTCCGGTTTAGGCAAATACATATCTCTGTTAGTTTGAGTTGGTGCGTATTTCTTTTTCGAATGTTGCTTTGGAAGAAACCGTGTGTTTTTATTATTTAACTTGGACGCAATCCTAGCGTAAAATCCTGTTTTTACGACTTTCTTTGAAACGTCAGTCGTGTAGTCTCTTGTATGGTTGTGTAGTGAGCCTGTTGCACTCACTTTCATAAATATTGGGACTTTCTCTGTTTTATTGGACTTATCTGGACCATCATATAAACTGGATGTGTTTAAACCAGATACAACTGTGTTCTTCAACTTTTTAGAGTATTCGGCCTCCTTTCCGCTTCCTTCTTTTTGAATGTTTTCTTTGAATTTTGACATCTTTTGCTTTCTAATTACTTTTCTTTTTGCCAAAAGCTGTTTATGCTTGTTGTATAGTGCAATACCATTTAAGACGAATTGCTTTCCTTCATGGATGTTATTACGCTGTAACTGATGTTTGTTTTTCTGTTTTTCATTTCTCGCTAGCACATTTAGGTTTAGCTTACTCCTGTCTGCTCTTGCAATCTCAGACACCTCGTCACGACTCGACAATGTTGTCTTGGATGTTACATTCCAGTTTAACGTTTCTGATTTCGATTCTTTATGAGCGATTTTATTTAGCTTGACAACATGGCCTTGGGTTGTATCGTTCTGAATCTGACTTGTGTTTCCCACGATTCCACTATGTTTCTGTATCGCCTTTAACTTTGCTGCTTCAAGACTATCTTGTTCCTTTTCGATACTCTTTAGAGCGTTCATGACTGGATCGTCAGGCACAGCAATTTGTTTAGATATCTGTGGGTAAGGGTTTATCGACCCCAGGTCTTCCGAATACCCGTATTTGTCATTTGGAACCCCCATGATCTCGCTGTTCATCATAGTTTTGATGCCAGGGTCATCGGTCGGCATGTTGCCAATAAACCCTTCTGTATACGGGTTTTCATTTGTCGAGTAAGCGCTCACTTCATACTTTGGTAAACTGTAGCTAGTGTATTGACCATACGTTTGCGCATTCTCGTCAGATTTATAACCCAAACCATTGGATTTATTACCTTTGATTGTCTCTTCAAAAGGGTCCTCGGTAACCTCAAAACTGAGACGTGGTGTCTCTGAAGCTTGAGGTTTTCTGTTACTTTCTAAACTGTTGCTTTTCATCTTTTTATCGTTCATTAGTTGCGTTTCCAATCCGCTCATTACTTGTTTCAATATTGAGTCTACAGATGTTTTGTTATTTCTTTGTTGTTTCTGGTCGTCTACTTGTTTTTCCGCTCCTACAGCTTCCGACTTACTGTTAGATAGTTTTGAAGTATTTTGAATCTTCTTGTCGTCATCATTAGAGATCAAAAGTAGCCTGAGACCCTTGGTTCCAGAGTCAGTATCAGAACCTAGATGAAGCACGGATGGAAGAGATATCTTTTCTGTGCTGTTACTATCAGTTCCCGGCAACAGGGAAGTAAGAATGGTTGTTGAGGGCACGGCCGTAGATGTGTAAGACATATCTCCATCAGTGAGTTGTTTCTTTCCATCAGGTGTAGTCACTTTACCTTGTAGTTCCTCTTTATCGCTTAACGGACTAAGCGAGACATTTGGAGGTTTTGTGTTTGAAGCTGCTTCATATGAAGAGTTTATTTTTCCCATAGTCACACCCGACCCAATGCTGATAATGCGAGGCTTTGTCAAAAGAGGAGTTTTAGCGATCATTCCTTCAGCTTTATCAAGGTTTCTTGACTCTCCTTTTTGTACCTTGACGGGCGACGTTACCAATGGTGAGCTATGTTCTCCATCTAAAGTTTTGCTAATAGCGTAGTCAGTGTTTCTATCAGTTGTGTAAGCTCTTTGAAGTGACACAATAGCAGGATCACTGCTCTCTTTGAGCTGAGAGCTGTTTGGCAGCCTTATCACCAGCCGATTTCTCTCGAAACCTTCACTCGTTTTCGGAACTGTTTTCTCTTGACCAACTTTCCCTTTTGTTCTGACCTTTGAACTGGGAAGAGCAATGAGCATATTTGGATTTCCAGATTTCAGCTGCAAATATTTTCCGTCAGGGGAAATTTCTAGGTATTTTGTTACGTCCGCTAAAAGGTCGTTGGGCAAGTTAATTACTAGACCTTCTGTGATAGTAGGTTTTGCAAAAATGTGCGGATTGGGTTTCTTTGTAGGAGAAAGTTCGTTAGAACTAGAAGTAGCAGTAAAGGAGGGTGAAGAAGATAATTCTGACTTGGAGAAATTATGGACAGAAAACTTTGAGGACAAAGTTAAAAGCTTAGAATATAGAGAACTCAAATTTTTGGAAGAAGACAACAATTTTGACAGAGGCAGAGATAGAAGTGTGGAATTGCCTTTAGGTAATTTAGTTGATGGCAAGGATTGTGACAATTTAGGCAATGTGGCTGAGGTGATGATTGCCTTTGCGTGAGCTGGACTTAATTTCTCAGCGATGGCAGGAAAATTGTGTTTGTAATCATCCTCAGTTCCTGGTTCTCCTTTTTGGGACATCATAGTCTTGCTAGGTTTGTCGGTTGGGAGTTCTTCATATTCTGAGCTTTTGAGACCTTTCACTTTCTGTGATTGGAAAGGCTGGCTGTTTAAAGACGCTTCAACTCCTTCAGCTGGCCTTAATCCGCTTATCCGTACTGTTGGACTGGAGTTACTCGTGTTTACGGTCATAAAATTTAGTGTTTCCGGAGTGTGGACTGAGTTAACCAATTGGGGAAGTTGCGAGTCTGGCTTCAGATTCTGTGAAAAAATATTTTTGCTTACAATATTCTCTTGCTCCAAATCATGTGTTTTGTCGATTTCCTTAAGTGCTTTGTCAATAGTTTCGTCTGGTGACTCGGGACTTTGTTTAATTTCACTATTTATTGCACCGCCTACCAAGGCACCTTTTACAGGAAAAACTGTCGTCTGAGGTTTTAGGAGCGGCATTCTCTGCGCTGTTCTATTTTTAGAATTCTGAATGTCTCCTTTGCTTTTCCCCTTGACGATTTTAACTAGATTTTCAATAACATTAGCTAAGGCTCCTCTTTCCTGGATACCAGTTCGGTTAGCGAGTCCCCCTAACTGCTTCACAATGTCTTCCGTCATTTCACCTTTTGTTTTCTCTGGAGAAACCCTTATAGTGATCTTCTTTGGGGATGAAATACCAAGATTTGAAACTTGGCGTTGGAAAGTAGCATCTTTGTTCTGAAAGGCAGTACCCAGTGTTTGGTTTATGGGAGGGCGTTTTATAGCACGATCGGCTTTGAGATACCCCTCAGTTTGATTGGACTTGATTATCGAGGTCGCGATAGATTCTGCACTGTGGAATGTTGGAAGGTTTTTATTTTGTATACTGGGCTTTTGAATATTATTGCCTGTACCGAAAGACATGTCATAAATATCTCCAAATTTGCGAGTCACATCCTTTGCTATTTGTGCAAACAAACTTCCATTCCCATTGCTTGCTGTCATTTTCATTTCATTTAACTTTCCTGTTTTCTCCTGCTGAGCAATAAAGCCATTAATTAAGTCTTGAAACCTTCGCATCAACTTGACTCTTCTTCTCTTGTTCTCTTGGTCTTGGATGTTTGCCCTTGATTTTGGCGAAACGTCATTTCCATCCGCTGACAAATATGGCACAAACGCACTTACAATTTTGGGGGTCTCACTAAGTTTGTGGCTGTTACTATTTTCTGCGGCAATGATAGCGGCATTAACTTGCTCTTGAAGGGAATTAAGTTCATTTGTATCGAAACCAGTCGGATCATTTTTGTTGTTGCTAACATTAGAATGCCATTGTTTAACTGCCTCGTGTTTTCCCTTCTTATTCCCAAATTTCGCTGTTGGAGATTTCTTTTTTACACCTTCCACGGCGTCTATTTTAGATGAAACTATATCCAAAGCATTGCTAATTTTTTCCAGCATAGCTGCTTTTTGGCTAAGCAGTCTCGCCTTTCCAGTTCTCGACAATGGCTGCGTATTTAGAGATGAAGTATTGGTACCGAGCTCTTTGTCGACGTCTTGCAGCAGAGAAGCCCAGCGTTCAATCTTATTCTGATACGTTTTAGGTGGCTCTTCAGAATTTACATATGAATTAACTTTCGGCGCTTGTTCTGGTGACGCCACAACGCTATTATGTATTAAGCCAACTTGTGGTTGAGTAGGGACAACGTTTACCTTGTTGGTTCCCGTCTTCAGGTTTTTGCTTCCATACTCACCCAACACAGTTGTGCTTTGCTGGTGATGGCTCAAATATTGAGCGTCTTTCAGCTGTTCAGAGGGGACAAAATGTCCGATCATCCTAGTGTGGTTGTTTCTGTATTCGGCCAAAGTAGCCTTTTGAAGGATAGGCGGCTGTGAACTGCTCAAATCCTGGACATGTTGAGATGTTGAACTAAAGCTGACTGGAGATTGGTTTGCGATGGTGCTGATATCCGCACCATTTGATATGGGAACATTGTTGTTGAACGACAGTTTGTTTTGTCGGTAGCTGGTCGAACCTTGCATTTGAGGAACTCTACCTTTTCCAGATTGTAGCAAGAGATTGGATACATTTTGAACCGTAAAACCGGTAGTAACAGCCACTAGAGATGTTTGTCTCATCTGGTTTCTGTTCGTGTTTACGACGGCTGGCTTTGCTATTTTCAAATTACCAACAATATTATGTTGTGTAAGGGGATAAATTCGAATCGAATTTTGGACAACCCCAGGATCTAAACGTGGACGTTTCTTAATTGTCGATATTGGGTTTCCACCGCTGAGATTGTTTCTGTGTTCGTTGTCTTGTGGTACAGGAAGCCGTCCAGCAGGAAGTATTTTCCTGTTGCCACTGTTTCCATTGTTATCGAGGTAGTCAAACAATGCTCCTAGTTTCTTTGAAGCGCCATCAACCGTTTCTTTGTATTGAGGAACCGGTAAAGTAACATTCTTGATGGCGCCTTGTGGAGCAGTGTTAGTTTTTGCTGTAGCTTGTTCGTGTTGGAGATATTGTAGCATTATTTTTACTGTATTTCCAGCTTGATCCCTGGAGTTATCCTCCGATGAAGTCGCGTTGTCGGAATCACCCAGGCCTACAACGATACATTGGCAAATTTACAAAAGTAAGGCGAGGGCAATTGACTGACAACAACGGCTAGAGTTGTATGATTGCGTGCGGTCGCTATTCATGCTCGCAGGGTTACTTGTAATCTGGGGAGGGGTGGGACAGTAGAAATGACTTACAACGAAAAATGGAACTTGGACGCAATGGATTGGTAAACTATTGACTTTCAAACGAGAAACGGGTTTAACGCAGACTATATGCGCTACAAGATCATCCTAAGGTCTTTAGGTCACTTTCATGCAATCTTTCATAGTGGTTTGTTATAAACAACTGGCGGTTAAACACTTTTTTATGATTTTATATATTTTACATTTCAGAGAAAGCTTATCAGAACCTAAAAGATTGTGCAAGTGAAGCATTTCAAGGACCTGACCATGCGCTTTAAGCATACATTTTTTAAAGTGTTTTAATTGTTCGATGTTTTGTCTTACATTAATGTGATGTCATTATTTATGATGAGTTGTTGTGCAATGGTGAGGAAAATATAGTGCCGCTCACTTTTGAATTAATGGTTCCATTTCAGTCAAATTGAGTTATGCTTTTTAGTGGAATTAAATCAAATAGTTCGTGGAATAGGCCTTATGCAACGATATGATTGTAATCATATCGTTTATTCATGATACTATTTTTTTAATTTTCCTCCGCTTGTGTTGTAAATATTATCTAAAATATTTAAAAAAAACTTAAAAAAAAAGAAAAAAGAAAAAAAAACGTTTTGCTGATCAGTTTCACCACCAAGTCTCACATTCAAAATGCAAATGTGTTCCCAGAGGACAGGAACTGAAAA
>JANSTR010156296.1:0-10400 GCA_025434805.1 Antipathozoanthus remengesaui
CAGTCACGCAACGGTGGTTTTCATGGGGGTCCTTGTTTTCCTTTGACAAACATTTTTGCTCCCTGGCTGTTCTTTCCGAGTTTTTGTTATTCCATTGAACTTTTTGGAATTCTGTCACACCTCCCACCCTTCCTTCACGATACCTTGTGGTCGACGCCTAAACACAAATCCATCGTTTTTTAACCATTCTCTCCTGTGCTAACTGTAGGAACCCGTTCTGTTCTGGGAGGAGAAAGCTCGAGGAAAGGGCAAAGAACGCGAGCTGTTTTTATTTGAAAAGGCGCTTGTAAATACAAAGAGAAAAGAAGGCGGAAGGAAGTTCACCTTCAAATGCGCTGTTAAGGCAAGTTGGTTTTGTATTTTCTTATCAGATCCTTTTGAACCAGCCAAACAGAAGCGAGGTTTGGTGAATAGTATACACTTCTTGGATTTGTCCAAGCCCAATATGGAAAGATATTTAAGTCGAGACTTCAATAATACTTATTATACCGACGAAAATTAGTTGACCATGATTCATTCGAAGGACGAAGGTCACTACAAACACTGCCAGTAAGAAAGTGATAGTAAAATTACATCACGTGAACAGCAGGTGATTGAGATGCCGTCACGCCATAGTCCCAAAATTCGATCACGTGCAAACAGGCCAATAGTTTGCTGCCCAAATATTGGATGGGCATGTGACTGCAATGCAGACATGTGATTGGTAGTTTATCAACTGAGGTATAATAAAGGATATTAAATGGTCTCGCGGAGATAAGAAAATTCTCTTATTACATTTTTTGTAATTCTAAACGCTAAAAAGGCACGATTTATTATGTATCCATAGCAACATGTTATTTTCACGATATGTTTTCGCGCGAAAGCTCAACTGGTATTTCATCGGTGTTTATATCATAATAAATGTTTTCTTATTGAGAAACGGGTTGCGACTTCTCGTTTTCATCGGATCATGAACAAACCCTCGTGCCGTGGCTATTCAACAAATTGTTACT
Organism: Antipathozoanthus remengesaui; assembly: GCA_025434805.1. Taxonomy (NCBI): domain Eukaryota; kingdom Metazoa; phylum Cnidaria; class Anthozoa; order Zoantharia; family Parazoanthidae; genus Antipathozoanthus; species Antipathozoanthus remengesaui. Next base: position 993 of record JANSTR010156296.1, read on the forward strand.
ATCCATTCAAAATCTTATCCTTTCATCAGCCAAGTATCAGCGGTTATGTGTGGTGTCTTTAGTTCTTATTGGATTACTCCCGAGGAAGGAACTAAATCTAATCGCATTTGTGTTAGAACTTGTGTTGATCTTTAGGCCAGGCATCAGACACGATAATTTTCGGCTATTGTCGCGGAGAGAAGAAACCAACATTTATTGAAGGGACCCAGCTGTTCGAGCAGCTAGATTAGAAATGTAAGTTGGATGTGTACACAGTTCCAAACTCGGCATTGTAAGATGTCAAATCACTTGTGTTCACAGATGTCGTCTGACAATGTTGGACTGACTGAAAACGTGGAAGGCGAGTCCAAGCGTTTCATGGTGTGGGTTGGAAGTTCCATGGCATCAGCACTTGTTCTCCACACCATCGAGGTAAGTTATTCTCCGTCGTATGGAATGAGTTATCCTCTCCACCTGTTCCTCCCTCCCCACCCCCAATCGTTAATTTCTTTGCTAATGACGTCGATACACCAAAATTGGTTACATAACAAACTCTGTCCAAGACGAAAGATAAACAAGTTTTAACCAGCATTTATCTTACTCTATGCCACAAAGCTCTTATCTAATTTTTTGCATCAGAAAAACTGCTATTTCAAAATAACCAAACTAATGGACCAGCCATGTATTAGAGGGGGAGGGGTGGTACATTTTACTTTTGATATGTACCTTTTTGAAAGACTCTCCCTATGTTTATTGCAGACAAACATGGCACCCCATAACATCGTGCATAAATGTATATGACCCCGTCAATAAACATATATACATAAGAACTAATCTTTATGTCATCTTTATAGCAAAAAAGAGTTGCGCTCCTTGTAGATCTTGTTTGAGTTATTACCAGTACTGTTGTGTTACCACCTCTATCATCAAAGTCGTCTCAGCCTATTTCTGCTAGAACAGTATCAGTTTTATATCCATCTTCATCACATGATAACAATAAGTCTACAACTTTGTCTTCACAAGCTAACCCAAGCTTGGTTGCTCTTCATTAAGAGTTTTTTCCTGTTACATGAAAAATGACTCTTTCTTTTTCACTGCTCAAAACGTTTTACTCCCACCTTTTTCACTGCACAAATAATAGTGACCCTCCCCCAGTGTTTCCCTTAAGGCAAACACATGGGTAAATTCTACTGCTTTTTCCTACTGGTTGTACTTTCTTTTCAGCTGTAAACCAGTCTTGACTTTAGCTTGGGATAAAAATGTGCTACTGTTGTACCTCCTTTCCCAGTTGATGTACCTTCCAGAGCATTTAAGATGGAAAGTTATTTGCTTGCTGCTATCAACTGATACCAAAACGTTATTTCGTCAGGAAGGCGATGCGAGCAATTACCAGACAATCCTATTTACTCTGTGCACTTGCATAATAACAATACAAATATTCGTTTGTTGGTATATATGCATTTATGTTAATAAAGAGCAATCGATTTAGTACATGGTTACTTTTTGTTAACACCACCTACAATGCCAATCATTTCTCATCTATTGCAGACCCATTCAGAATGGTCAAAACAAGTATGGGTGCGAGACATCAAGAAATTATTAAATATCGCTGATGGTAAGAAGATGCAATTTACTACTGTCGTCTAATACGTTCACTTCGCTATTACATTTGCTTTACATGTTAGAGTCTAGGGGTTCTCGCCCACATTTTGGGTAGGGGTTTTCACCCACCCCCTCACTTTTTCAAGCCAAACTCTACACCCTACCCGACCAACCTGGCCAAATTGATAGTCCTTTCTTTAGAATTTTTATGGTCCGGCAATTCTCCTCAAAAGCAATACCATTCGCCAGACCGAACAGGAAAAACATGTATACCCTATTTCCGATTAAATAGGCCCGAAAGCCATACAAGGCCGCACATACCCGTATAGACAATTACCAGGAATACCCCCTCCCCCACCCCCATCCACACATACACACACACCACCGGGACGGTAACATGAATGCCGATTCATCATCGTAGACAAGTTGCCTAAATTATTTTCAAAGAGTTTAGAAAGATTTTAGGAATCAAGTGAAATGTCATATAAAGGGAACATTGTCTCCCTAGTTCAGTAATTAAACAGTTTTTTTGACTAAGGACCTGAATCCTTAACCAACAGCTGCCATTGACTAAAGGGATGAAAGAATAAAAGTGTTTATCGTTTTTTATTTCTTAGAGTGCAAAGGTTGTGAGTTTCCGTAAACTCTATTTCGCTGCTTAATATATTGCTTTTGCTTGTCCTGCAGTCGAATCATTCACTCTATCTCAACTTCCGACCACCTTCACTATTAGTGGAAACCAGATGTTAAGAGAAGGAAGCGACAAACTTGTGACGACAATGAAGGAAACTGTCTCTCTACCGCTTCACACGTCCATGTTCGCCGAAGTGGAGAAGCAATATGTCGCCATTACACCGCCATCTTCTCCCGAACCGCCCAGCTCTGTTGTGAGTATGAGTTTTACGAGGCACTGAGGCGACGCAATCTGTAGTATACTGAATTGAGTGGTAAACCAACTTGTAAGGGAAATCCTTTGTACAGCACAAGATAAGCCACGAGATGTTGGCGGTGAAACAAGCACAGGTTGATGATATTTATAGAAGGTGGATAAGAAACACGTCGAGCAAGTGTCGCTACTCAGACCCGCTCAAAATGAACTGCAAACAAGAAATTTGCTTTAGGAAACACAAAAATGAGAATCGGATTTTCTACCCTTTCAGGGCGTAGTTGAATGTCTAGTGAATTTGTAGAGTAATTATAGAATTGTTAAAATAATCGTATATTTGCATTATCTAGAGAAAACCTTGACGCAGAAACAAACACAATTTGAAAATATATTAATAGACATAATAGAATACAAAGTCAACGCAAACTCGGTCGGAATTAAATCCATGAGTAGCAAACCCGAGTTTAAGTGGATCTTCGAACAAGAGCAAGTGAAATAATGTGAATTAAATATTGATGCGAGTATGGTAATCCGGTTTGACCGGCTGATTCTTACAATTCCGGTTGCATTTTACTGGAACTAAGAAACTTCGTTTTTTGAATTGTCGTAATTTTACATTAAGCTGCCCAAATACGGACAAACCGTAGGTTTTTCACTCACTTGTTTTGTCAAGACTGAGAGCTGATTATAGGAATTTACGTAATTTTATAATACTAAGCTGCTCTAAATGCGGTGAAATGTTTAATAAAAATGCTTTAACACGAGAGTGTAGTCTGTGGCCTGGCATCACCCAAAATATGCAGATGCACATGCAAAAACCAACTCAATTCACGGCCACACTTCATAAAATATATCAACCGTTTATCGCTGTGGATTAACACGTTTATGCACGTACAATTCACGCAAGCAAATCACCAAGACTCATGAAATACATCGACCGTTTCTGACTGTGGAGAAGCACATACATGCACGTACGATTCATGCAAGCAAATCACCAAACTTTCGTAAAATACATCAATATTTTCGGACTGAAGAGAATCACGTATATGCACGTAAGATTCACGCAAGCAAATCACCAAAACTGTCATGAAATACATCAACCGTTTCTGACTGTGGAGAAACACGTGTATGCACGTAAGATTCACGCAAGCAAATCACCAAAACTCTCATGAAATACATCGATCGTTTCTGAACGAGGAGAAACACGTATATGCACGTACGATTCACGCAAGCAAATAAAAAAAGTACGAAATACAACAACCATTTCTGACTGAGATGAAACACGTATATGCACGGACGATTCACACAAGCAAATCGCCAAAACTCATGAAATACATCGATCGTTTCTGACTAAGGAGAAACACGTAAATGTACGTACGATCATTCACGCAAGCAAGTCACCAAACTTCCATGAAATACATCGACCGTTTCTGACTGAAATAAAACACGTATATGCACGTACGATTTACGCAAGCAAATCACCAATACTCACGAAATACATCAATCGTTTCTGACTGAGGAGAAACACATAATCGTACGTTCGTACGATTCACGTAAGCAAATCACCAAATCACGCAGTCGTTTGTGCGTATTTCTGTTCACACTTAAGCATAATGCCTTAATGCCTGACTATACCCAGTCTGAAGTAATTAGCGTTTCAAATATTTTTTTGAATGATAATTAATTTCACTACATTATCTTGGGATCATTTTTGGAAATCAGCTGCCAACAAATTGTCAACTACAGCGTCCCAGTTTTGTACCCAGATCAAAAAGGCTAAGCTCTTGGGATGTCATTGCTCTAAGTGATTGTAGTTCTTGCTGCAATATCTTGTAAAATGTTTGTTGTATAATATTTTTATTAGTTTTAATTGATAGCTATGATATAATATTTGATATCCCTCCTTTTAGTTTATCGAATATAAAAACAACGTAATTTCAGTCGGAGGGGGGGGGGAAGCAAGAAAATCATTTTACAGAAGGCAATAATTAAAAACCTGATTTCAATAGGACGGGGAAATACTATGTAATTCACAAAATATAAGAAAGGGTTATATCAAAACGTGTGTTACAATACAATAGTATAACCTACCATGACACTACGTAGCACAACTGAACACGAGGCAGCAAAACACATAACATAGCTACATAACACTACATGTAGCGTGACATCACATGTTGCACAATAGATTCGTCTACGTGTTGTCATTCAATTCTCGTTCATCTTTCGTTCCAATCATTCGTACGCTTCTTCTCATACGTAGAACATTGAGCTTGGAGGGACATACGAGATTGGGGAAGACACCATCGAGCACGACACACAGCAGCTCCTCATTCAAAGAGGGGAGCAAGTGAGAGTGTTGCGTTCGGGCCGAGACCTCTACTTTGTGCAGACCATGTCAGATGGTGAGATAAAAGAAGGCTGGGTACCAGCATCCTGGCTGGTACAGCAAGGTGTCTCGCGGTCGGAGCTCGACAGGTATCCGAGATGGGCCGACTCCACCGAGTCGTTAGATCGAGCATCCTCGGAAGCGTCGGAACCTGAACTGAAAAACCTGTCACGGTTGGCGAAAACTGAGGAGAAAATCAAATCGAAATCAGGTTTGAGCAGCAAATGCTGATTTGATTTGTGTATCCTTGTAGCTTAAGTCTTCAGTAAAGCGAACTAACAGAGAAATCCGAAGTCATAGTCACTGACAGATCTTATCATATCAACATCCTGTTCCTTCCGTGCATCCAGCTTAATGGCAGACATTAAAGATCACTCCGTACCTCCCCTGACACACACATACACACAGTAATGTTCTGTCTTATTTCCAAGAATGCTAATTCGAATATGGAAACCAAACTATTACATGCAAGATAGTTCAAACATTCCCTTCTACCAAAACCCCGTTATAAGCCTGCCCAAAACCTCTGCTTACCCCCCCCCCCCCCAGCGATTAAAGTCTGTCCAAGCCCACAGCTTATACGCCACCCAATTATAAGCCTGCCCAAAACCTCTACTTATGCTCCAGATTATAATTCTGTCCAAAACATTAGAATATAAGCCTGCTTAAAGCCTCAACTTATCCCCAAAGTTAAAAGCCTGCCCTAAACCTCAGCTTACCCCCGACTGTCAGCCTGCCCAAAATCTCTGCTTATCCCCCCGCCGATTAAAAGCCTGTCCAAGACCACAACTTATACCCCCTCCCCCAATTATAAGCCTGCCCAAAACCTCTGCTTATGCTCCAGATTATAATTCTCCCCAAAACATTTTATTACCCTCTCCCCAGAATTTAAGTCTGCTTGAAACTGTGTTAAAAGCCTGCCAAGACCTCAGCTTACCCCCCCCCCCGACTATCAGCCTGCTTGTTTCTGCCCAAAACATTAGATTATTCCCCGAATTTAGGTCTGCTTCAAACCTCACCTTATCCCCAACGTTACTATCAGTTTGCCCAAACCCCTACCTTCGATTATAAGCCTACTTTTAAAATAAGTGAGGGGATATTCCTACAGCACTGTAATTTATCCATTAAACTACATTACTTTTAAAATACCCTGGTCGATAATAAATGGAAGCACACCGCGATAAGTGAGGGGATATTCCTACAGCACTGGAAGCACACCGCGATAAGTGAGGGGATATTCCTACAGCACTGTCATTTATCCATTAAACTACATTACTTTTAAAATACCCTGGTCAATAATAAATGGAAGCACACCGCGATTAGGTAAAAACATTGTGTCAGGTTACTTCAGCTGTGTCAAGTAATTTAATTTACGGAACGTCTTATTGCTACTCCAATGCTGCCGAAGAGGCAGTTTTCTATACCCTGTTGCTGCAAACGGACGACTCAACTGCCACAGTAGCAGAATAATAGAGTTCAATCAGTATTTAAGTACATTAGTTGTACAACTCGACTGCAGGTAGCTGTCTAAAATGAACTGTAAGAGATTATTTCATAACGATATTTTATTTGCCTGGCAAATCAAACTTGTTAAAATTTCATTTTGAAATTGAGTGTGACTAAAGTGCGACGTTTGACTTTTCTTGGGTTTGATCGTTTCTTTCTTTTTCGAGGTTTTCTTAGTAGCAAGGTGTCCGTAATACCGAGATGTCCCGAGTAGCGATGTGTCCTTAGTAGCAAGGTGTCGGTAATGGCGAGGTGTCCCTAGTAGCAAGGTGTCAGTAATGGTGAGGTGCCCCTAGTAGCGATGTGTCCTTAGTAGCAAGGTGTCAGTAATGGCGAGGTGTCCCTAGTAGCAAGGTGTCAGTAATGGCGAAGTGTCCCTAGTAGCAAGGTGTCAGTAATGGTGAGGTGCCCCTAGTAGCAACGTGTCAGTAATGGCGAGGTGTCCCTAGTAGCAAGGTGTCCCGAGTAGTGATGTGTCCCTAGTAGCAAGGTGTCAGTAATGGTGAGGTATCCCTAGTAGCGATGTGTCCCTAGTAGCAAGGTGTCAGTAATGGTGAGGTATCCCTAGTAGCGATGTGTCCTTAGTAGCAAGGTGTCAGTAATGGCGAGGTGTCCCAAGTAGCAAGGTGTTAGTAATGGTGAGGTGCCCCTAGTAGTGTTGTGTCCTTAGTAGCAAGGTGTCGGTAATGGCGAGGTGTTCCTAGTAGCAAGGTGTTATCCCTAGTAGTGAGGTGTCCTTAGTAGCGAGTTGTCCGTAATGGCGAGGTGTCTATAGCAGCGAGGTGCCCATGATAGTGAGGTACCTGCAATCGTGTCATCAGTGGCGAGGCCTGTCCTTAGTAGCGAAGTGTCCGTAATGGCGGGGTTTCCGGATTGGCGAGGTGTCTCTAATGGCGAAGTGTCCTTAGTAGCGAGGTGTCCTAAGTAACGAGGTGTCCGTAATGGCGAGGTGTCCATAGTAGCGAAATGTCTCTAATGGCGAAGTGTCCTTATTAGCGAAGTGTCCTTATTTGCGAGGTGTCCTTAGTAACGAAGTGTCTCGTAATGGCGAGGTGTCCATAGTAGCGAGGTGTCCGTAATGGCGAGGTGTCCATAGTAGCGAGGTGTCCGTAAAGGCGAGGTGTCCGTAATGGCGAGGTGTCCTTAGTAGCTAGGTATCCCTAGTAGCGAGGTGTCCTTAGTAGCGAGGTGTCCTTAGTAGCTAGGTGTCCCTGGTAGCGAGGTGTCCGTAATGGCGAGGTGTCCTTAGTAGCGAGGTGTCCCTAGTAGCGAGGTGTCCCTAGTAGCGAGGTGTCCGTAATGGCGAGGTGTCCTTAGTAGCGAGGTGTCCGTAATAGCCGGCAAGGCGGCATATGACTGTAAAACTTTAATCGAAATTTTTCCTGGGACGTTATCCGAGCATCTTGTAAAAGAGAAAGCAAAGCATTTCCGGTACGAAACATGCACAACGGGTGGGTCGATGGATACCTCATCCTCCATTTCAAGTATACATTTCATGCGCACCCCACACCGCATGGTACACAAACATGGGGTGTATGCGTAGCTCACATGATAGACTTCTATTTACTCGTTTCTTGTAAATATTATCACTGACAGTTTTCAAAGCGTGTTTCTTACTATGCATTTTTAGAGAGATTTCGACCAACTTTCGTATCGACTCGCTGAAACAATGCTCTCAACTACCGCATGTAAACATCCTTTAAACATCCAGCTACGGCACTTCACTTTCTGTTTATTGGAAACTCCTAGTTAATTAGATACAATCTGTGGATAGGATCTGTGGGGATGGAGGCACGTGACACCCCCCGGCCCTCCCACTAATTTTACCGCATTTTCTCTTTAAAAGTCCTTATTAAATTTCAAGAGATAACGTTTAGAAAAGAAACTCACTTGTTTTGTTTGTGGTTTTAGTTTTACGCTTTTTAAAACTTAATAAAAACAGTGAGCACTAGTTTTGACTCAAACCCAAACCTCGCTTGACTGCCGATTCATCTTGAAATAGTTGAGCTCCTCTGATATTTATAACCCACTTCACCTTATATAAATTCACGACCGCTTTTACAGTTAACAAAATCAAATGCATTTCTAGCTATTCTAAAAGCTGAAATTTTCAAAATTTCCGGACCCCTCTACCGGAAACTTGCGCCCAATCTAAAGCTTGTTCCGTGGTTCCTAATTTGGGGTTCACCTGGCTCATATATTCGATCTGTCAGTGATGTCTTTACTTACTTTAATTCCAGTGTGGTGAAAGTAGAACAGATAAAATCTGCCATAACTAATAGTAATAGCAAATTACGTGGCCAGGATGAAGTAGACAGCGGCCAAAGCCTTTTCATGTTCGGTTGTCCAGCAAACCTATTTCAGTGACTTTTTAAAATTCTATTATGATATTATTCAAAAGAAGATTTTACATTTAACTAATTTTAAGAAAGTTTGGAAATTAATTCAATATTTGCGTAGTAGTGTAACTAATTAATACATCAAAATTCGTATATTCAAGGGTAAATTGTTTAATCTTTCAAACAAACGTTTTTGGAAAATTAAATAATAAAAGTTCTGCTAGAATTGGTAATCTTACGAAAACCCTTAAGGTTTAAAAACCTCAAGATTTGAACGAAAACAAAAGCCTCCATTTGAAATTTTGTCCAGAGTTGTTGGCTGTATGATGTACAGACTCTGACATCTCGTCGATGTCTTCCTGTTTGTTGTTGTAATCTTTTTCTTTTCCTAAATGAAAAATAAAACTTTATACTTAACAATATAAACAACAGTTTGTCGATCTGATGATTGGAAAAGGTTTACTGTTTTAGCGTTTTAACCATTTTAATTTTAGATCAGCTATTTAATAACTGATTTTGTTCCAGTGGAGAATTACATTTTACTTTTTAGAACCGCAGTTCTGTTATTATCCATTAAGATAAAAACGGATGATGTTCGATATACCAAGTGAGGTACTATCGTTTATTGTCTCATAGTGACAGTACATTGTTGTGTTCTTTGTGATGTTCGATATACCAAGTGAGGTGATATCGTTTATTGTTTCATA
>JANSTR010156307.1:0-10400 GCA_025434805.1 Antipathozoanthus remengesaui
CATGTTCAGTCCCAGGTCACCTCGGCCAGGTGCAAGGAGGAGCCCTGTGTTTGATCAAGGGCTGTTATTTTCAAAAATGCTATCACCACTGAATTATCATAAAAATGGCTGAAAATAGCTGGCGGTGAAAGGGTTAAGGTGTACTGATCAGGGTTTTACAGAATACTAAACAAATATAAACTCAGAGAAATATTAAAACACCAAAACTAATCCTACTTCAATGACTACACAGAAAAAAAAACCTGCATTCAAAGAGTGCTGTGTATGCTAATATGTTAACTGAGGAAGCTGCTGCAGCCTGCTCACAATTTTATACTCAAGGTACAGTATTTTCATGGAATGAAGTATTGTGCCACTTTTTGCAAATATCCTGAAATTATGATCTATGTTTTATTCTATATTCTGAGGGTAGAATATAATCATAATCAATAATATTATTAATATTATTAATAATAACAATAATAAACAAGATATTTAACAAGGAATGCCCCAGGCCCAGTCTTTTTTCCTCCTTTCAATCTCAACTCAAGTTTTTGGCTTAACTTGTGTTGGTAAAACAGGAAATAACATTGATCTATTATACGAATATTGTTTTTCAGACCCAGACTGGGTATTTTTGTTTTTCTGCAATTTTTTAAACAAAAAAAGTGTTTATCTTTCTTTTCACTTTGATTTCACATCCACAGCGAGGACTGAGGAGTGAGGGGCTCACATGTGACAACACCTATACAGCTGTTGATGAAAACAATCATGACAAGATTCCATGACCTGTGTTTCTCGCAGATTTACATGATGCCAATTTTAAAGCAACAATGTTGTGCAAAAAAACTTCTTCCACCTAAATTAAAGCTTGGCTCACCTGATCTGCTCGGTAACGCCATCTTCAAATGACAGTGACAAATATTTTAATATGCAAGAGACTTGAGGTTCCTCAACTGATCTCTTCGAGATTTAATCCATCGCTTTCTTCCAGGGACACTGTTTATAGTATATTAGTTCAAATCTAGCCTCGTCTTCACGATCCTGGCCAACGACACATATATCCAACTGGTTCAACTGAATAAATCAGCCGCCATCTTGGTAACTTCACTTTCTTTGCGAGCTGCACAGCTTTGTGGCTTTTTGTACTCCAGTTTGTCCCAGTTCAGATTTCTTCATCCAAAGAAATTTGAAATGCCTCCAGTATTGAAATGTTTCCTGTATCACTATACCTCGCCTGACACTGTCAGGTGTCAGCTTGCAAAAGTAGAGTACTGGACCAATCGCTATTGCAAGCACATGTGCAACATCCCCAGACGAACCGCGTGAGCACGCCGAGCGAAGCCGCAAATAGTCGTTTTCCATTCGTGTTTGTTTCACTACGGAGACAGAGCCACTCTTAGTTTCTTCTTCTCAATGCTAGTTCTCATTCTAACTCCTTAGCGCCATACCAAATCTTCCTTTTTTTAAACTGACGAGGTCACGTGTTTCTTATGCCAGGGCGGGGGGGGGGAGTCGTACAGTGAAAGTGAGGAAAAAGTCTCGCCAAGGCCGCAAGGCTGTTTTCTCGTGGTGTAAGATGATGCTCAGTAGAACACCGAACGCAATCAATCGCAAACTCCATTTCCAAATGTATTGGCTTATTGATAGACTGGGATTGAGAGCATCTGTATGAAAATTCAATGTCAAGTATCTTTAAAAACACCCTAGTTTCGAAAAAATTATCAACTGAAAACAAATATGTAGAGGCATGTAACCGTATACTCGGGGGGGGGTGACTCCGAATAAAAGTAGACGGGGGTGCTCGTCCTATCCCCTAGGGTGTACTAAAATTAATCCCAAATGCTATCCCTGAGGGGTGTTCAAAATCTTTCCTATCCCTTTGCGGGTTCCCGCGCTAGAAAATACCAACACAACAGAACACCCTTGTTTCACTAACACCAGTAAAACAGCACTTTATATACTTGTTTCTAAAATATAATTTTAATTAAATACAGCAGCTTTGACAAACGAAAAAAAACCTTGGAACGGCGTATACAGAAGTGATCCACATAACGACGGACGGACTTAGGACTGGATGACAGTGCTCTCCAAAGTCACCAGAAACGAGATGCGCTCGATTGTTATATCGTAGGTTCAGTATGATCAAAATAAAATTAAATGAAGACCCTAAAATTTGTTTGCTTTATTTGCTATCTCTTAGGGATAAAATCACTTGAACACGCCCAATTCGCTATCTTTTAGGGTTAACAATAAATTTTCTCGACGAGAACCCCCGTCTACGTTTATGGGGAGTCCCCCAGGGGGCCGCATATCCTAGTTTTAAAAAATTTATCAACTGAAAACTTTAATATTACGATTATGAGGGAGATGTAGAGCCATGTAACCGCATAGCCAAGTTTCAAAAAATGTTATCAACTGAAATTTAATGTTACGATTACAAGAGAGATGTAGAAGCATGTAGCCAAATACCCAAATTCCAAATATTTTCTCAACTGAAAACTTTAATGTTACGATTAGGTTTTGCATAGAATGTGAACGCTATAATATAAAACTAGTATAACATTAAAAGAATTGATAGTGTTTCATTTAAGACTGAGTGAAGGAAGTACTTTGTTTAAATAAAGATTTCATCAACATGACATGCATTCGTTCGTTCAGTGTCATATATCAAGTCTTCTTATTTTTACCATTCCGCTACAACATAAACGAAAACATAAACGAAACAAATAAAATATAGAATCGGCAACCATAAAATTTTATAAGCGTTCGATGGCGACGATGTTGGTGTCCCCAACAAGGAATCTTATCGCAGTACAAGAACACAGAACTACATAGCTTTCATGGTTCTCAGTTCATTTCAGTTATCAGCACATTTTCCTTGTCAATCATGACAATTGTCGTCATCTGTACTAAACAATTTTTTGTGCAGCTAAAATTTCATTGAAAATGTAAGTAAAGAACTTGTTTGTAATTCTGTGGATATTAACTTTGTAAACGACACGAACGATGTCGAAATATGTTAATGATATTTCTATATTATAAATGATCTAGACAAGTTTATACTGTGAAGTAGTAAGACACCTGAGTCGTTTGTACTCTGCTACACAGAAGTGGTGCCAGCTGTATCGAGCAAGCTCTTGTAATATATTCAGGATAATGTTACAAAGTTGTAGGGCACCTCCAAACCCCGGAGGATTGCGGTAGCGCGTGTTCGGGGAATACGTTCCAATTTTCCCCACAGGGTTATATGGTTTTCGTATCCCGCGTACCACTGCCCGGTGAGACAAATGTACTCCCTGAGTCAATTGTGCTCTGCCCATTGAGAGGCTTGTAACAGTAGTTTCAGTCTGGAGCTGACCGAACCCAGCAAAATAAACCTGATGGGATATATTTTGTCTGCTGGAGCTGAAATTGTTAGTGATTATGGCGGAAGAAATTTCATGCGCGCTCCTTGATATCTCCAGCCATTCACGTTATCCCTAGTTCCTTTAGGCTGCATAGATCCGAGAATTGTAAAGCGTCTTTATTCCCAGCCTGAGCTTCTTTTTACGAGGTTTTTAAATTTAAACAGTTTTTCAGCCACACCCTCCCCCGGTGGGAGTGATTATATATGTATTAACTATTACCGATTACAGTTTCGTAATAAAACGTCTGTGATCATTAATATCAAACAATGTTTGGACAGAGAGTTAGGAAAGTGGCTGTATGATGGACATTGCATCAGGACATGGCGTTAGGAGGGTGACGATGGACATGGCGTTAGGGGTGACAGATGGACATGGCGTTAGAAGAGTGAAGGATGGACATGGCGTTAGGGGGTGACAGATGGACATGGCGTTAGGGGTAACTGATGGACATGGCGTTAGAAGCGTGACTGATAGAAATGACGTTGGGAGGGTTACAGATAGACATGGCGTTAGAGGGGTGACTGATGGACATAGCGTTAAGAGGGTTATAGATGTACATGGCATTAGGAGAGTGACTAATGGACATGGCGTTAGAAGGGTGAAGGATGGACATGACGTTACGAAGGTGAAGGATGGACATGGCGTTAGGAGGGTGACTAATAGACATGGCGTTAGAAGGATGGACATTGCATGGCTAGGAGGGTGACACATGGACATTGAGGATGACGGATGGACATGGCGTTAAGAAGGTGGCGGATGGACATGGTTTCTCTTCTATATATGAAATCATTTTATCTATAGCAGTATTTGGAAATCAATTTTATCGCCAAAGCGTGAACCCCACTCTACTTCCTCCTCTCTAACAACACACACACTTACTATATAAATATAAATATCGGCCATAAAATAAAATTGTTGTTCTTGTTACTAAACGAACACCAAGTTGTTGAGGTATTTAGATTTATGACTGCAGCAGGTAATAAAACCAATATATACAGTTACTGTTGTTTACAAGTTCTATTATAGTCAACTCCCTTGTGTACAGTGTATTTTAGGCGGCTGCTGGCAGATACTGTTAATGTTTACTGACAAATGTCGGATATTACACTTGGTATCCTACAGGGTGTGTGAAATAGTTTTGTACCCTGTGATTATGTAATTAATTTCGAGTTCAAATTTATTGATTAGAATTTTGCTTTAATTTGGTCCTAATAACCTCTTTCGTTTAGTGATTAGGATGAGAAATAGAGACTTCATGCACAAATAGAACAAGCGGTGCCTTGACTACCCAGGCTATCTTATCGAGAGAAATGTTGCCAGTATCGAATAGATATGTTTGAGGAACAATATTCATGACACATTTGACGAGACTTCTGTAATAATTACGCAAATAGAAACCAAAAGAAAACTTATGGAATGCCACCTGAGTCATATTTACATATTTATTTACATATTTGACCACAAAATTAAAGTCTAGGTTTATATGACCACACACTGAACACGACCATCTATGAAAGACAGGTATGTCCTTACGATAGGAGAATAGCTTATCAGTAACCTGTTTAACCTACCGCTCCATTACGATAGGAGAATAGCTTATCAGTTTAACCTACCGCTCCATTACGATAGGAGAGTATCTTATCAGTTTAACCTACCGCTCCATTACGATAGGAGAGTATCTTATCAGTTTAACCTACCGCTTCATTACGATAGGAGAGTATCTTATCAGTTTAACCTACCGCTCGATTATTTACACAAGATGCTGCGGTAGTACTACACAGATGCCGGATTCATCAATTCAGATTACCCAATGTCTTTTTTACTGTAGAAATGCTTCTGTGTTTGAAGTTTGATTTCTAGTTTTTCTATATTACTCCTGTTCATTTCCTGCCATTTAACATCAATGACCTTATTGTTACTCTCTAAGATACTTTAGCTTGAGTTTCCAATAATTCTATCTGTTTCTTGTTTATTTACATTAATGTAGTTGTACCCAATTTTTTCATACCAATCAGTTGCATTCAATAGTGAGATTTCAGCTACCCGAAAGACCCCTCACGATTCTACAATCTGTGTTGACATCCAAATCACAGATAGCACTCATTAGCTATCTGCAAGTGATTTGTTTATTTTCATAGACACAACGTCAAAGTGTATTCAGTTTGAAGTGTCTGAACTGTCCTCTTCTTTCCTGTTTCTGCAGCTAGAGCGCTGTGTCTGTTTGACTGACGCAGAGAGGAGAGACGTCGTTCACCTCTTCCTTTTTCTTCAGTTGTGTCTTCAAGGTCAACCGGCTGACATGTTTCAGTGGCAGGCTGCCGGACGCCCCAGTCTTAACCTTGTTAGCCCTCCCCAGACTCTCGCGAATCATCTTGCGCGAGTGCTTGGTCAGCATCAGATAAATACACGGATTAATAGCAGTGTTAGCATGTGCCAGCCAGTAAAATACCAGGGGGAGAGGAGTGGGGAGGCACCTCCATGTAGCAAGGTCATATGAAAAGATAAAGTGGTTGACGTGCGTCGGAATCCAACAAACAGCAAAAATGACCACCACGGTCACCAGTTTTATGATGACGTTCTTCTTCTGCGCTTGGAGCCTCCTGTGGCTGTCACTATTTCCTTCCCCGATGTGTTTCCGCTTCCACAGATGACTGATGATGATGGTGTAGAGAACCGCCATTACTGTAAAGGGGATGACGTAGGTGATGGTAAATTTGACCAGCGTTTCTACCTTGAAAAACGTCATCACTGCATCTCTATCATCGCTAATATCAGGAAAGCATACAGCGCCTTGGGGATAAACCTTCACATTGAACTTATATATCTCAAATGTGTAGACTGCGCATGAAACAAGCCAAACTGCAATAATCAAACGCTTGACCGTGCTGAGTGACAGTGATTTCTTAAGAACATGAACGGTAGCGAAATACCTGTCCACTGTTATTACAGACATAGTAAGTGCCGACACTGCAATAGACACGTTCAAAAAATAGTTGACAGCCTTGCACAGAACCAAGCCGAAGAAGCCCGGAAACCATCTGGCGTTGAAGAACAGATACACAACATTGTACGGAATCGCAAACAACGCATCCATAAGGTCCGCAATTGCCATGTTCGCAATAAGGTAGTTGAATGCCGTTCGCATGTTCTTTTGAGAGCGCAGAACATGCAAAACCAAAGAGTTCCCAAATATGGCGCCAACAAAGACAATGACGTATGCTCCAGTAAGACCGACTTGTGTTGTGATGCGAGGAGGCTCAGTTGAGCAAACGGTGGTGGAATTTCCTTCAACAGCTGTTGTGTTCATTTTGGAAGCTGTAAATCGAGAGAGAAAAGAATGAGCCAGCTTCAATAACACTGATGCAATTTTAATTGTACAAAGTTAATGTGCATCGCTGTATTTATGTTGTCAGTACATGTTGTTTTTGTATTTCACAAAAAGAAAAGTGAACTATAAACAACAGAAGTACAAGAGAAGTCAACAAACTTGGTGCGTATAAAACTGTTATTCTTCTAGTAAAGCAGCGCAAGGACGACCCCGAGATTCAGATTGTATTCTGCTTTAGAAGTCTTTTAGACCTTTCAAAAGAGCTTCTTCGACGCAACTAAATTCTGATCGAACGTACAACAAATGAATTACGAACAGGGGAAGGGACCATTTGATTATCAATCCGGCCAAAGTTGGGTTTGTTTTAGTGTTGCTGGTGTTCAGTACAGTAATTGCTTATTCTATGCTCATAACTTATTTTAGGATTGCTGATTAGTATTGCTGATTAATGTTGCTGATTTGCATTGCTGATTTACATTGCTGATTAGTATTGCAGATTTGCATTGCTGATTAGTATTGCTGATTTGCATTGCTGGTTTGCATTGCTGATTAGTATTGGTGATCACCAAAACGGTCAAGAGATAATCGGAAATCGTCCAAAACGTACATTTTCGATCATTAAATAACTCAATCAGAAGAGAACTGCAAGCTATGGAAACAGCCGGTTGTTTTTCGTTTTTCTATCTATCTAGAGATTCCATAATTCGCACTAGGCTCAGCTATTTTATCTACTCGAGCTCACAGCGAAGAAATTCTAAGTGTATATACTAAAGCCAGCGCGCAACGGCTAATTTACTCAGTTGCTACTCATTTTTGTTGCTTGTTTTTCAAAAAACGTACTGTAAAAACGTTTTGCGACATTGTTTTCAGTCTATTCCGACGCACAGAAGGAAATCTGACAAATAATTTATATGGCGCGCAAACATATCTGCAATCGCATTAATTATTTTTGTTTCTATGGAAATTGTATACACCCGAAAGTAGACAAAAACGTTATTAACAGTCAGCTACAATTGCTAAAATTAAATGAATGTTTTGCTATTACTACGAAAATAATTAAACACTTTGTAAAAGTTAGGTTTTGAATCATGAAAAGATCCGGCACAGCCAACCTAATCTAACTTTAGAACATATAGTTCAATTGGATCTTAACTCATTAAAATTTTTTTACAATGCCGGTGGCGAAAGTCGGATAACACATTACCTTTTTTCTCCTATAGCTTTTCTTGTATTCTTTAAACTGATAAGCTGAAACAACGTTGATCGGAAACTCAAAGCCTATTTAAGAGACCAGCAGCAGTGCAGATCTACTGTGAAGCTTAGAAAGATTTGCTTAATTCCAAAGCAAATCTGAACAGTTGTTTATAAAACGCAAAAAAGTTTCATGGTCAGTATTTGGGAGCATTTGGAGAAATGTGTTTCAGATTTTACTGTTTCGTGCGATTGATTTTCTTTCGATTTCCTTTATAACCTATGCTAACTATTCAATAAATCAAACGGCAAAATGAAAGTTACTCATGAAAATTAAGAGTATCTCTGCCTTTTAGATAACCTATTGTTTCATCGTTTTCAGCTGCTGACCGTTTCAACAAACTATGAACCGTATTAAAAAAGTTAGAAAAAGTGTGAACCGTATTAAAAAAGTTAGAAAAAGTGTCAAATGTCATCGCCAGAATTGCTAATTGAAAAGCCAATGAAACTTCGCCAGTGAATCGGATATTTCTGATGGCTTTTCCTAGACTACTGCCCCAGACGTAGCAACCACATCTTGCCATGACCAACTGTGTATTTCTATAATCGACTTTCGGTTTATAATAAGATCAATCTGTATCAATCTACACTGTTCCGATTTTAAGATAAACAACATTGTCTTAATCAACTTGGAAATGAGAATGTTTTCTTAAAAAATAATATATTTTTCCTGAAACGTAAAACTGATTTATTAGCAATTCAACAATAAAACTGCCATCAAAAATTGTGCTACTGTTTGAGAAAATTACACTGACTGCACAAGAAAATTCTGAACGGGGAGAGATGGCAAGGCCCTACTGCAGCAAGATCTCCACTTACAGTAGGTCATGAGAAGGGAGTTAGAAGGATTGAAAAACTAATTTTCTGTACCTTAAACCTTTAAAGTTTGTCGAACTTGATTTCCAGTTTATCAACAGACGATCGAGATAAAGTTGTCTTTCCAATGACGTCTGTTTGTCTGTTTGTGGTCTGCTTAATCGTTGGGCTGCGATAAATAATTAATTTTGTAAATGAAAAGAAACACATCAATTAACTCGCCCACCCAATAAACACATCTTATCTATACAGCCGATTCCTGGAATCTAGTAAATATACTGGCTGGGTATTTGTTACTAACCAGGAAACACTGTTTATGTGCTAGTGGTGATGTGTTTTCTACAGCTACTTGTCTTCATGTTAAAGAAACAGTACTTTTTGTTATTGTAAGCATGTAACTCAAAACTTTACCTCAGTCAATATTTACTTTTGCGACAAACAGTAATAATGGTGATCTTTACATCTCTTTTCTATGAATCCAGTCACTAAGGCTAAAATGAGGCCAGTGTGGTACCGTTCAGTTAGATTTGTGTCAACTTCTTGTCCGCCGTGTAAAAAGAATTAAAAGACGATTTTGCACCGCAGTTGCCACGACACTAAATTACCATTTCTTTTATTTGTTCTGAATAGAAGAAGTATTAGCTGTCAGTTGTCCATTATTATCAAATCTCCAAAAGGCACAGGAACGGCAAGCCGGCTAACGTCTTATATTTAAAACGTAGAAATATCATTTTTGTTTGTTAAATTTTCAAAACTTGCAAAGATATAAGCGATTTTCATTGACAGAATACCTAAACTCCATTGTACACCAAGAAAAACAACCAACTAACAAACTATATCTTTAAGATGTGATAAACACAGTATAAACACAAAAATATGTTAATTTAATTTTTGTTTATTTTTCAACTTAAGGAATACTCACTAATCGCCATTCCGGAATATAATTGCATGTGTTTGTTTTTACCGAAAGCACCTCACACTTGTAAACATTTTAAACATTACATATTCTGTGTTATGATATTTTAATATTCAATCAAATATGTCATTCAAGATTTTGTTCCTAAGAATGAATTGCCTGAAGTCAAATGCATTATTTTCTCGTTATTGATTTTGTAATGAATCGCACTGTGGTTAACAACCACTATTATCACTGTCCTTTTGTGCATAAAAGAACCTCTACAACTTTCCGGAGATTTAGGACTCGCCGGATATTCTCAAAATATGTATGTTCTGCTTTGCCAAATCAAAAATGAGATAATATTTTCTGCTATCGACACTATGTTTGCTGTACATATACAATCACCGACTGAGCACGAAGGCTATTCTGTGGTACTCTCAGTACATAGTTTTTTAAAAAACTATAGACTGCGTCGGCGAGTAGGTAAAACGTATATTTTACAAATCAACCGAGGGTTGACGAAAACAATTTTCCGCGCCTTATTCTGTGGAAGTTACCAAGAATTCTACAAATAAAATATTTCTTGCTAATATATTTTAATGACTTAAAATAATTGAGACCTGACGAAAATATAATTAATGTAATTAGTATAGGTAATAGCATGGTTTGAAGTGGTATTTCGCATAAATACCACGAGTGATATTTCAAAGTTGGTCTA
>JANSTR010156318.1:0-10397 GCA_025434805.1 Antipathozoanthus remengesaui
AAACATAATTTAGTAATAACAAATGTTAGCAAACGTATACAATGGTAATAACAGTAAATAACAATATGGATATAACAAAGATTTAACAAAATCAATAATGATAGCTGGTGATAAATAAATATCACTCGATTGAATGCAGACTTGCGACAAGTCGCCTCACAAATCACACGAGAGGTATTTCACTCTCGTGTAATTTGCGAGGCGACTTGTGGCAAGTCTAGATTGAATGGTTTTTTGACTTTGTTTAATTTATCCAAGAAATAAGAACCCATTAATTTCTTTACAAATGCATAAATTCTCATCCACAGTTGTTATAAGATTATGTTGCTCATTTATGCGCGTGTGTTTAACTGCATGTGGTTTACATGCAGAACCAAAAAGATACAAACTGTAAAAGCTATAACTCTACTTGGCCTTTTTTCAACTTGATATTTCAGTATTTTCGGTGATTTAACTAACTATTTCGATAAGGTTTGACCGTGCGCCGTGTTTTCACACGCGATACAACATTACCCAAGAGCTGAACTATTTTAATAAATTTAAAAACTTTCAAGAAATGGGAATATGAAATTGGATGGCCACATCCTGTTAATGACGTCAGAGTTACTGCCAAAATAGACGACTCTAGTGATAAGTTGAATATTTACTCTAAAAGAACTTTCACAAGGACTGGGATGGAGAGATACAAATATAATAGTCTGCAAGTTCTTAAACTGACATAACTACAACTACACAGAAAAGTTTTGTAATTTAAAAAAAAAGACAGAATTCCGTTGGACGGATAAGCGTGCAATGTAAAGTGTAGAAAATGGTAAACCTATTGCCAAGAAAGCCGCCTTTTTGCCTGATTAATATTCGACTGATACCAGACTTGTGTCTCTCGTGTAAGTGGGGAGTTCAACCACAATATACTTATGTACTTACCACCCATCCGTGAGGTTTAAATGAATTTTTAAAAATTGTTTTGTTGTATACTCGACAAAACGCGGCTTTTTATTGGTTTATTCTTGGTCAGGCGCCCTCGAGTACAGTAGAACCCTGTTACTATGGTCACCAACGAAAAAAAGGCGGTATTAACGAGGTGGCCGCATTAACTGAGTTGGATATAATGTCATGATTTAAGGGACATAATGACGATTACATCTCAATCACACTTTTAAACAACTGCTTTAGTCAACAATCGGAATGTCGATGTAATATTTCAAAACCGAGTACGAGTGTTTGAATGGGGGTTCCAAACACCGAGAAACTATGAATGAATGCACGAGGCCGCGAAGCAGCCGAGTGCTTCTATTGTTTCGAGATGTTTGGAATCCCCACTCAAACACGAAGTACGAGTTTTTGAAATAACTTCTCAATCTATCAAAATAAACATGTTGATTGCATTGTTCATTACACAATAGAATTGAATTGAATACTCTCGCGGGATCGTTATGAATATGTTGATTAAGAACAACTTTATCCCTAGAGTTTGAAATTGGTTCATACACTCAAACAAGTGTTTGACCGGGTTTCAAAACTCATCCACCTGACCAAATCTGGCTCTTTGATTTGTCTGGTCTTTGATTTGAGAAATAACTGTATTAAAATAACACGTGTTTGCAAATTTACGCCGATCACATAACTATATCAAGTTACTGTAGAGTCCGCACTGGATGTCGAGAATAGCCATCTACAGTACAGACGACAGCTCAACTGAGCAAGGAGTGAAACTAAAATCGATGCATTTAATTAATGTAAGTGACCGTATTAACGAGGTGTTTTATAAGAAAATGTATCCATGAGGTAATGTAAGCGATCTCCTTGCCATGAATACTCGAATTCTCCCATTCACAATCCAAAGACTTTACAACTATCGTAATTTTGTTTTAATAGGGTCGTGTCCACAGCGAGACTGGCGCTTGTTTAAAAACTCCTGTTATTTGTGGATAACCCATGAACGCGATATCGACTGGACCAATGCCATTAGACGTTGTAAAAATAGAGGGGCAAACCTGGTGGACATACGGGACCAAGATGAATGGACATTCGTCACAACTAATGCCATCCCCAACGCCGGACAATATAGGTACTGTATCTCAACTACTTCGTATAAGACTCGTTCTTCCTGTCTTGAACAGCTCTATATATCAACCCTTTCAGCCCTAAACACGAAACACGTGATATGGGATAATGCTATATCAATAGCTTCTTTGTAAAATAAGTGGGGAAAAGTTGCTTTTAGATCGTGATCAATTGCCATATTCTTCTAAATACACAACCAGTTTTGTCTGGATAATGTAAGGAGAAGATACACACCGCTAGACTGATGGCTGGGTCTGAAAAGGGTAAATTTTAATTACACCAAATCGCAGCAACAAGTCCTCATTTAGAAGCAGGTTATGTTGCCATTAGGCCATTTCCACTTATTCTTGTATTTACAGTTGTTTGCGAGCAAAAATATAGGGCAGGTCGGTCGGGTAAAATAAAAAATGTAATAATAATAATAATAATAATACTTTATTTCTATAGCTCTTAATCCAAGTTGCCCACGAGCGCTTTACAAATTTAGATTCAATAAATTTTAGTTAACAATTACTAGTTTACAAATTATTATATATACCTATATTAAAAATATCAATGAAATAATAAAATTAAATTATACATAAAAATATATCTTAAAATCTAAATACATATTTACATCTTCGTGTCATAAAATGCAGTTGTCAGTTAAACAGCTCTGAGATGAAAATATGCTCTCTTAAATAGCTCAATTTTAAGGGCCTTTTTAAACCCTTCTACAACCTCGGCTCTAATGGAAGCGAGTTCCAAAGATTGGGGGCACATGCAGACGGAAAAAGCCCTGTAGCGATACAACTTAAGCTGGGTCTTGAGCAAAAGTTTGTTTGCAGAGCTAAGGTTTCTCCCTGGTCTATAAAATTCTAAAAGGCAAAAAAAATTGGTTTTTAGTCATTTTGCATAATATTTACGCTTTATTTTAACGTACAGTGTTTTTCTTTATCGTAAATTTATTGCTTTGTAGCGTAAATGCTGAGGTGAAACTTCGACGTGTTACGTACAAAACTTGTGATTTACTTGGGCCATAAAATAAAATCGACTTGTATCAGCACGTTATTTACATACAATATTAACTGTTTCTACTTTTTTTTTGAATTTTAAAAATTCTGGGTCAGTCGACGACTGTTAACATAAAAATTAGTGGGGATGGCCCTAGCAACATAGACAGTTTTTATTATGCTTCCTTGATGGGTTAATGTTTTCATTGGGTTTTTTCAATAGGATCGGAATAACCGACGAAGCAACAGAAGATAAATGGAAATACGAAGATGGGACTGACGTGACATTTATGAAGTGGAAACCAGGCGAGCCTAACGGGGGTAGGGTGGAGAACTGTGGCACTTTTGAGTCTGGGACAATATTTGGCGGGCAGTATGGATTATACAATGATGGACCTTGCACATTTAAATACAGAGCGTATGTTTGTAAGAAGGCAGCCGTCGCACAAGGTAAATAAATATCAAGCAATATGGTAACTTCGAGGCTTTAAGTAGACTATTCGTGATTAGCGCAGTTGGTAAGATCTCTAACCGACTGCCAACGGCAGGACTTTACTGGGTTCAGTCCCAACGCGTTCGAGGATTTAGTTTTATGCGGCCTTCATTCGCCACACCGCCTATGAACGGTGGATGGATAGCAGTTTAGTTTGTTGCCTTTACCACTCGAAGGTGAACGGAGCATCTTAACAGGTCGCACGACATAACTGACAACGAGGGCCTATGGTTTAACGTTCTTATCCGAGAAGATACGAAGATCTAACCACTTGCATTTGCCCAGTTCCAGAAAAGAGAAGACTTGTACAATGATTCCCGTAACTATTTCTTTCACTTATCATACCTCCATATGAAAGGATCACCAATATTAGAGAAAACATTTGTTTATAGTTTAGTTTATCGCTTTCACTCTTCTACAGTGGACGAAGAATCTCAACTGGTCGAACAACCCATTTGACAAAATCTCAGAGGGCTTTTTGATATCCCTGTCCTTGAAGAAGCGAAGGTCAAACCATTTACAGATGTTAGACCAAACGCATAACCTTCTCCTTAGTGCTTTTAAGACCCTGGGTGTTGGTCCGGCCGGGAATTGAACCCGAGTCTCCAGCACGGCAGACTGGCGCCTTACTCACTGTGCTAACCAGGCGGCGGTCGATATCGATGGATTTCAAACTACACACTTCTGAAGAAGAGTATTTCAGTGTTAAGCGCTTTGAGGAGTTGCTGTGATAATTTCTAGTGAACTAACGGCAGACAAAAACGAAACTAAGTCCGCTTTCCATTTGAACAATCTGGCCGATCCGACGAGTAAGTTCTAGAATAGAACGCACGCGGTATTGGAACTGGCCCTGGCTAGGCTGTCCCTGCTTGTGGATCAGAACCATTCAGTTTTCCCGCGTCGGTTTACTGACTAAAACTCGGGAAATTGGCGAGTTACGGCGGGAAAAATATGCGCAACTGACACCGGGATCACTACCATACTCTTTTCGAGAAGTGCCGCGTGGGTTCTTTTAAGTCCCCAATAGAAGGTAGAGAGACTGAGCCAACGGCTTAACTAGTCCACGGACGGTGTGGCAAAAGAAGATCGCACAAAATTCAGCCCTCGACCAGGCGTGGGATTGAAGCGGGGACCTCCTGGTTGGCAGTCAGAGATCTTACCAACTGCGCCAACCTCGCACACATTTTGTTTCTTCTGAAATCTTGGTGCATAACTTACGGTTTAGACCTCGCACTCAAATAATACGTTGTTTCCGTGCAGTCTTAAAAAGTCCTGTTTTTGTACTTCTAAGACCTTGAAAACAGTGTTTCAAAATTTCCAAAATTTTCTTGAAGTCTTAAATTAAAGGTCTTAAATTATATTTAAAGAAATTCATCGTTTCTCATTGTGACTTAAAAGTTTGAAGATTGTATGAAAGGAGTTTTGATGCAAGCAGCAATTGTTATAATCGACACACGTTGCATAAGTTGGCCTGTGTTATAAAAGAAATTAAGGAAAAGTTAGGTCCTAAAGTTTTTCAAGTTCGGGTCCTTAAACACGTTAAAAGTTTGTTAATTTTGTGAGTTTTCAGCTGCAGGAAAACTGTCATCAGACGTCTTTATAGGCCTTTATAACCTCAAAGTTACGTAGATGACCTTAACAGTGGACACTAAAAAGCAAGATAAAAAACTGATATGCTCATTAGTTTCAACATTATGCACATCTGAAGGAATCCTGGGAGATGCATGCCAGAGTGCTCCATATTAGACTGATTTAAATTGTATTTAGGCCTCAGTCCAAAAAATGCCAGGCGTCACATTTCTAACCTTACTATTGCTGTACATCGCTGAACAGCTCAACTACCTACAACCCCAGCTCCGGCGACTGCACAGACGACTCAGCTACAGCAAACCACCAGCGGCCCTGCTACAGGTAAATAGATAGTTTTTAAACTGTTTTTTTAAAAGGTAAAGAGCAATTTGCAGTGCCAATATATTTTTTGTCCTACTTGCCTACTGAACACAATAATCAGAAATTGTAAAATTACGCAGCGAGCTAAGTAATGGCTAAAGCATATTTGTTTTATATTGTAGGGTCAGCATGTTGCCTTTATAAATGAATTACAAACTGCATAGGTAATATTCCGCAATAAAGAGCGTTTCTAAGGTTAGGCGTCTCTTCTTTCACAATTCTCAGCAAAGAAGCTGTCTGTTTTGTCTGTGGCTCTCGTTGTCGTTGCTAAAAGAGGCGTCTGTTTGTTAGTGGATGTCGAGTTTGTGTAGAGGTGTTGTTCAATTTGATCTTCTTTACGAGATTCACAACTCAATATTTGCCAATAATCGACAGGTCAACAACCTCCAAACACAAACGCAGTTCGAGTCTCTGCACGGCAGCCCGCGGCACCCCAGTTTCCTCAACCAACGAATGCCGCTGCAATTACAGGTAAGACACAGGTCCTTAGGCATTAGAGTCTGATAACTGGAAGCTGAAAATTAGGAACATTTTGCAATCATGTGTGCGTCAGACAAATAATCGGCATTGAAAATGTACTATTTATTTTAGCATTTCTAAATTCAAATTCGGTAAAGCATAGGAGGGATTGATCACTCCTTTGCCTCTTCCTTGATTCTGAACCAAGTGGGTCCTTGTTTTGTCAGTTGTTCTTATTATCATCGCAAACAGGGAAGACCGTTTGATTGTGGATGATAAGTTTTATTCAGAGGTCTTGTTTATTGCTTTATTTTATGGCGGTCAGAGAGCGTGTTTCTTCGGTTCCACACATATTCACTGCTCAAAGAGCGTGGTTCTTTGGTTCCACGCATGTTTACTACTCAAAGAGCGTGATTCTCCGGTTCCACGCATGTTTACTGGTAAGAGAGCGTGGTTTTCTGCTTCCATGCCTGTTCACTGCTCAAAGAGCGTGGTTCTCTGGTTCCATGCATGCCAGTACTGGTCTGAGAGCATGGTTTTCTGCGGTACCTCGCACGTCCACTAATTAGAGAGCAGGAAATTTAACTAGCCGGCAAACGTAACTGACTTTCTAGAACTGAAACACGTGACTCGGGTAAAGTTGTGTTGATATTTCGGTACCGAATATTTTAAACTGACCACTTGCTTTCATCCAAAGTAAGCAACGCGGAATTGGTCCAGAACTACTCGGCAGACCGCTTCACGGCCAGGGAAGAAAAGCGAGACAAACATAATTTTTAGTTTGCATGGTCTTTTATCCTTGATATGTTTGTAAACTAGTATTGAACGAATTTCGACATTCAAAAAAGTTTCTATTTGGAAATCTTAGAAATAGCAATTTAGTTTGATCTGCTGTGCGAGGCTCACAACTTTCTTTATTTTTGTCATTACTCGACAGCTCAACAACCTCCAAACACAAATCCAGCTGAAGGCCAAGGCCTTCCACCGCCACCTCAGTTTCCACAGCCGCGCACCCAGACACCACAAGTATCCACCCAGACACCACCTCTACCCACCCAGACACCACCGGTATCCTCCCAGACAGCACAAGTACCCATCCAGACACCACCGGTACCCACCCAGACAGCACAAGTACCCACCCAGACACCACCGGTACCCACCCAGACACCACCGGTACCCACCCAGACAGCACATATACCCACCCAGACACCACCGGTACCCACCCAGACACCACAGACGTCGCAAGCTGTCACCACTACAACAAGTTCAGGTATCGAGATGTTATTTTCAATGTCATAACTTTAGTGATTATTTGTTGCATTACGCAAAGTTAATAATACTGGGCCCGGTCCCTCAAATACTAATCCAAGATTAAATCCTAACCCACTGTTTCGTTCAGCTCGAAATATGTCAATTTGGATCACAAATTGTGTATTAATCGATCGAAGTTTCTACTAATCCTTGGTTAGCATTAATCGGTTTTTGAGGAACCAGGCCCTTTAAAACCTTTTATTAACTAAACTCCTTTCATAAAACTTGAGCAAAATTTCTACTAATCCTAGGTTAGCGTTAATCGGCTTGTGAGGAACCGAGACCTGGTGTACACTGAACTAAACTGTTTACACTTTATACTATTAAGACATGCGCACATTAGGATTACTTCTTGCTCGAGGAGGTAAGACATAACCGTCGATCGATTTTTATCTTCTTCTTCTGGTTGTTGTCACGTAAGTCTTGAGCTGCCATGTTTACACAGCGGCTAAACGAGCTGGAAAATACACTTCACGCCGAGAGCTCTCAGTAGATCGCTGTTAATTTTTCACCAGTAGGATTTTTACAGGATAAACTATAAGAGTTGTACTTTCTGGTGATTGAAATTACGGTGACATAAATCACATATCAGTGGAGATTCATGCGATTTAAAAAGGCCTTCACGAGGGCACTCTTTCGAACCACTGTGACTGGGGTAAGTTCAACGGGCCGAAATGTATTGTCAAGTGCATTATTTTCGATTCCACATTGACTTTCGGCAAGGTGGCTAGATCTTTTACAACATATGTAGGACATATCAACACACGCAATCTTATTGATCCGTACGAGCAAATTCAAAATTGATGTTTTTCAGCAGCCAATAGAACACACACATAGATATGCGTACATTACACTTCAGTTACGCTAAAAATAGCCACCACAACTGATAACACACACTTCTTAAGACATGCGCACATTAGTCTTCAATTACACTAAAAATAGCCACCACAACTGATAACACACACTTCTACAGTGAAACGTGGCGGCTCTTAGAATTGCTTTAATCGTACCTTAGGGCGCTTTCCTTTTAACAGAACTGGCCGGGCTGACTAGCACAATGAAGGGTACATCTCGACTGAGAGAAACTAAAACTGCTGTTGTTGGTCTTGATTACAGATAACATGTATCATAAAAACCAACTGGACTAATTTTAGTTTCCACCACTCAAGATTTACACTCCATTGTACTGGTCCTGATAAATGGAAAGCGCCCTTAGTTTTGTTTATGACAACTTTATTTCGACAACTCAGGAAGCAACCAAAGAAATAATCAAAATAATAAACAAACATAGTTTAGTCTGTCGTACGGGCCGCAAATACACCGTCTAAAGCCAGGTGATTGTCAGTAACGAGCAGTGTAGTGGAATAGTTGCCAATTTTGAATGCAAAGGCAAACAATTCGGATATGCAAGACACTTACGAAATCACAATATCAGTTTTGTGATAACCGAGTTCAAGAATTGTTTAAAGTTCACCTATGTTTTTGCGAAGTCTTCTTGAGAGAACTCTGGAAAACGAGTCTCGGCCATTGCGCGATAACCTCTGCAGTCTATATACATCGATTGCGCATGAGCGGAACAACATATTGCAATAAGACGCTACATAGTGCGCATGATCCAACCATTAATTGCAGGCCGTTAACTTGCAGGTGATGCATGGTGGCTGACCCAATCTAAAAATTCTTAAAGTGAATGATAATTATCTTGTACACACGTTAGGTGTCCTCACACTTTATTTACTTAGAGAACCTGCGTGTTACAGGGCTCATCTTTCCTGATTGTGAAGAGAACATCAATGGCAGGGCTGGAAGGAAAATCTCAGCTCAACTAAACTGTTCGAGCAGATTGTTTCGCGATCTTAAGAGGAAAGTAAGTACAATCATAATATTGATATAACACTCGCTCTGATTGGTCCAAAACTATGCTCCCTCACAGTATAGTTCATAGTTATCATGACAACAATTTCTTGGGAAAAACCAAAATGGCGTCCGAGTGTGACATGCCCGACTTTTCTTTACATTTCGACTTGGGAAAATGAAGACGACTTTGAATACACTATTCCCATTGCTGACTCACATTCCAACAATGAAGATCCTGGAAAAATCTGAACTGACTGAGATTCACCGAGCTCTCTGCTTCAGAAGTAATCAGCATTGTTACTAAAGCCGATCACGAGGCAAACATACAACTTCAAGTAACACAAATCAACAACATCGGAATATGGAGTAGTAGCTTTTTCCGTGCTCCGCACAATAGAAAAAGCACTTAGGAAGTGACGAGAACACTCAAGAAGTGAGAAGTAACGCTCGCCTTTAGCTGTCGTTTCTCCCGGCTCAAATTCATTCTTGCTCTCGTCACTACCTGCTTGCTTTATAATGTACGGAGCACGGGAAAAAGCTGTTCTATTTGTTAAATACAATATGGTATATACAATTATTTTTGTAATAAATGAAAATACCGTAAAATCCCCCATTACAGCCAACATTTAACATACACCACACTGAACATGCGCACAGCATCCAGATCAATAGCTGATAGAAATGTTTTCATCACGTTCCAGTACAGAGCTCTGTTTCAAGATGCTCAGCTATCACCGTTGGACACAGCGATCCTTTCCAACCTCTCTGAAGCCACTAATGTGGAGAATGGATCATCACGCCTGCACGGAGGTGACATTGTAGTTGCTGTGAACATCTTACAAGAAATAGTGTCGTACAACCGCCATCACAATCACAGCTTAACTAGAGCCGAGGATCGCAACAATTTCTTAAAAACTGCAAGCAATTTGCTGGATTCTGCAAACATGGACATTCTTCTGAAACTACAGCAGGTACAAAATGATTTTTAAAGCCTGGTTCTCATATGTCGGGAAAATCCCCGATGATCGGCGATTTCGGTGTTTCCCGACTTCCCCGACTTATGAGAACATAAATCGGGGATTTCGCCGATCGTTCCCGATTGTCGGGGACGAATCGGGAAAATAGGAAGCGTTTCTATTTTCCCGACGAATCCCAGATTATCCCGAAATTTTGCGGCAATCGGCGACAAATGGGAACATATTTCTGTTTGTCTGGGACATCGGCGTATCGTTTTTTCGGCATCGAAGGGCCTGATGTTCGGATGGCGGCAT
>JANSTR010156329.1:0-10397 GCA_025434805.1 Antipathozoanthus remengesaui
TGGACGTACATTTTGATGTTTTTGGGGGGAGCACGCAGGGGGGTTGCCAGGGGTGGGTTCCATGTTTTCCGGAACCCCCCCTCTCGCGCCAAGGACCCCCCCCCCCCCCTCTCCTATTTTTAAGAGTGATTTTATCCCAGCAAGAGTGTAATGGACTATCGATATTTGAAATTCTTCGTTTTGGTCCATGCTTAAAATGAGTACATTCGCTCAACGGCAACCAAGGCGTTAAACGCCAAAGTCTTGTACGTACGTAAAGTAAAGATTTTAGACCAACCGTTTTTAGTGGAACCAATTTAGAACCCCCCCCCCCTCCTAGAAATCCTGGCTACGCCCCTGGCATGCCCCTAGAACTCGTTTGGAAAACCATTAAGGATGCAAAAACAACACTCAGCACGCTATCTCTGGGGACTGCCGAGTCTATTAAATATGCACATGTCAATATCCAGGGTTAATAAACAATCCATGCTGACCTCAGAATGTACCTGTTGCAGGAAGGTCTGTTGTTAACGAGCAGTTATGAACGAAGAAGGCCCCACTCACCTAGTTGAAGACCGCTCGCTCCAAAATGATGAGCTTGATATTGATGTTGCAGCTGAAGTGTTGTGTGAGGTGGCTGAGAGTGGAAACGAGGCTACATTGCAGTGTTTGTTAAACGCCGGAGTGAAAGTTAATCAAAGAAACACTGATCGCACAACTGCTTTACATCTTGCTGCGGCCGCCAACAATGTTGAGACGGTACAAGTGTTGTTGCAGAATGGAGCAGATGTCAATTCTGTGTATTACGATGATTATAATAATTATCGAACGCCTTTACACGAAGCCGTTTCTTCAGGTAACACTGAAATTGTCCAGTTGTTGCTGCAACATGGTGAAACCGGGATCACTGACAGATTGTATCACACCCTCCTAATGGAAGCTGCGAAGGCTGGAAAAAAAACTAATGTCCTACTTTTGCTTAATCATGGCGCAAATGTCAATGAAACAACTATAGCTGGTATGACCGCCTTGCATGTGGCTGCTCTTGCTGGAACCAAAGATATAGTAGAATTATTGCTAGATCACGGTGCAAGTGTGAATTTGACATCTAAAGATAGCGAGACAGCTTTACACAAAGCTGCTATTGCTGGAAGTGAAGGGCTAGTACAAGTGATGGTTGAACACGGGGCAAACATCAATGCAGTCACACGCGATGATGTCACAGCATTGCACAAAGCGTCCGAGTCCGGAAATTCTGACACCGTAAGGTTTCTGATTGAACAAGGAGCAACGATTAATGCACGAACCAGGAATGGCGTAACAGCGTTGCACAAAGCAGTTCGCTCGGGGAGTAAGAGTACTGTGGACGTTCTGATAGAGAAAGGGGTGGATGTGAATGATGCTGACTCTTGGGGCACTTTACCAATTCACATCGCTGTGATGGAAAAACAAGATGATGTTGTTAAAACACTGCTAGGCTGTGGAACTAGTGTCAATGCGGTTGATGCGAATGGGGATTCGGTGTTGCACCAAGCTATTGGGAGTGGGAGCAAGGACACTGTTTTAGAATTACTAAGGAGAAAAGCATACACGAATGTTAGCGATGGTCAGGGTAGATCTCCCTTGCAATTAGCTGTGATGCTTAATGATTTAGACATTGCTGAGATATTAGTGGAAAAGGGTGCGAACACAAATGCAGTGAACTCAGATGGCGACCCAATACTGCATCAAGCAATTGAACATGGAAGAGAAGAGACTGTACTAAGCTTGTTGAATCACGGGGCAATTGTAAACGCCTGCAATTTTCAGGGTTTGTCTGCACTACATCTTGCGTTAGAAATATGCGATGAGTTTATTGCGGTGATATTGTTAGAGCATGGAGCCAATCCTAACACAGTAAATGGCAGTGGTAAATCAGCACTACACAAAGCTGTTGAATTCAGGAACGTTGACATTTTGATGAGTTTGCTGGAGCATGGAGCAGATGTCAATTATTGTGACAGGGAGGGGAGCACTCCCTTGCTGAATGCAGCGGAACAAAATAACTTTGACATTGTCAAAGTTTTGGTAGGTTGCGGGGCAAATGTAAATGAGAGAACTCGGCAAGATCAAGTACCACTCCATCTCACATCCAGCTGGTGCATTGTCGAACTTCTGCTAGAGAACAAAGCTTGGGCCAATGTTAGAGATCTGTATAATGGAGATACACCTTTGCTTGCTCGAACGAAATGTCTCACACAAACATCATATAACTTTTACCAACAACGTGGTTCAGATGACTGTCCATTCGTGCAATGCAAGCAAATCCTGACGAAGGGAATGAACCCATGGCTTGCTAACAACGTTGGAGAAACTGTACTTGGCACACTTTTGTCGAAGCACAAGTTTGAACTTGCACTCATTCTTGTAGATGCCATGAGAGAAACAGACGGATATTATTTAAACAAGTGTCACACAAATGGTGACACGCTGTTGCACGTCGCTTGCAATTATGAAGGACAAGAACTGATAGATTCTTTGCTGAAGAGAGGTGCGAAAGTGAATGTACAAAACAGAAAACAAGAGACACCGCTGCACATTGCATGTAGAAAAGCTAACCCGGTACTCACTTTAACTGATGAGACACTTGATCCTTTTTCAAAAGAGAACGTCAGTGACACAGTGTATTTCTGGACCACAAGGCAACTTCTGGCTTATGGAGGTGATCCTTCAGCTAGAGATAATCGAGGCCTCTCTTGTTTTGATCTGGCAAGAGACAACGCTAAACTTCTCGATCTGTTAACAAAGCCAGTTGAGCTTATGGAGGTGCCACAACTGCTTAAGTGGTCATCCAAGTCTGAAAACCACAGACAGAAAGTTGGACAGGTTGTCCGAGGACAAAAGTCTTTGCAAATTGAATCATTTCATTACCACGCTGATCCCATAGGCATCGGGGCATTTGGTCAGGTTTATGCTGGTGTAGATGAACGAGATGGCAGAGAGGTGGCTGTAAAAAGGTTGGTTAAGAAAGATCTTTCTCGTCATGAAGACGATAGAGAAATAAAAAATCTCCTGGAACTGAAGGACTGTGCTTTTATTGTCAAATATCTTTCATGCACAAGTGACCAGTACTTTTCATACATTATTCTTGAACTAATGGAGGGCACCCTTGATAAATATATGAAGATTCGAACAAGTACTGATCACAATACCGCTATGTGTAGAGATATCGTTATGGGTTTGAATTACCTTCACCGTAACAAAGTCCTTCACAGGGACATTAAACCTAACAACATACTTTACAAGACAAATCCTTCACTTTCTCTGAAGATTGCTGACTTTGGCCTAAGCATTAAGACAGATCACACCGTAAGTCACAGGACAACTGTTTTTCACACCAATGCAGGCACACTTTGCTGGATGGCTCCGGAGCTTCTTAAGGAAACTGGAAGAGCCGTTGTCCATGGGGAGGAATCTGATGTTTTTGCATGTGGTCTTGTTTTGCACTTTATCTTGGCCGAGCAGATGCATCCTTTCGCCCCTGCAGACTTTAAGAGTCGAAATAAAGTTGATGCTGAAAATGCAACTCAAAGGAACATTATGACTAATACTTTGAGCCTAGACAGCTCGTTATCAGCTGAAGCCAAACACCTTTTTACCATGATGTTGGATGAACAAAAAGAAAGGCGACCTAGAACAACTGAAATTTTAGGGCATCCAATTTTCTGGTCTTCAGAGAAGAAAGTTAGGTTTCTTTGTGCTGTTGGAAACCAAACAGAACTTGAATTACCACGGCACTTGGTGACTTCGCCATCCCAAGTAGAGCAGGATCTGGAGAGTATTCTCGGAACACAGTTTGCCACCACTCCTTGGGATTTCCAGATTCCCTTTATGTACGCAGACATGACCGCCGGTGGACGCCGTAGATATATTACTAGCTCAGCGGTTGACTTGGTTCGATTCATGCGTAACGCTTATGCGCATGTTTCCGATGCAAAACGACCAACTCCAATGAAGAAATTGCTTTTGGAGGACTTCGTTTTCTTTGACAAGTTTCCGCAACTGTTGATGGTTGCCTACCAATCTGTGATACGTGAAGGATGGGACAGCACCCGAGAAGAAATCAAGTATTGTCTTAAGCAACAGCAAAATTCCACCAAAGAACACTAACTTTTAAAGGTTTGTCCAAGTAGTTATTCCATAGGAACTGCTGCTTTAAAAACTGACCCCTAATTTTATTAACTACAGCTACATTCATCTAGACGCTTTATTAGAACATAAGAATTTCCAACACGGAGATCTCAAATTGTGTAAGCGTGAGTGCATTTCAGGGCTATGCTACTTCAG
The DNA here is from genome assembly GCA_025434805.1 of Antipathozoanthus remengesaui. Classification (NCBI taxonomy): domain Eukaryota; kingdom Metazoa; phylum Cnidaria; class Anthozoa; order Zoantharia; family Parazoanthidae; genus Antipathozoanthus; species Antipathozoanthus remengesaui. Next base: position 4,306 of record JANSTR010156329.1, read on the forward strand.
TGTTTACCATTTTCAATGTCAATATTCCACAAACAGGCATTGGATAAGAGGTGATATACTCAATGAAGAAGTCGTAGAGCTGGGCAACCATCTCATATCCAACGAATGTTTCCCTTTTAGTTTTGAGTTTCAAAATGAAGTAATTCTTTGAAACCAAGCGGAATTGTTTAGGGTTTGGAAGTGTTCCCTATAAAGCACGGCTGATTGTCTTGTATTGCTGACCATCAGTTTAGAAGCCTGGCGATGAATGGCTGCTCTGATTACTAACCTTTTTCGATAACAACAAACCATGCCTAGGCACTTATGCGGAATATGTAGTTTGGGAACAGTGCCTAGCTCTTATGCAGATAACACGAAGCTTATCACATGTAGCTTTAAAGCAATTGTCTAGTTTAGTTTAGTTTATTGCTTAGTTTATTGCTTTTACCACTCCAACGTGGACGGAGAATCTTAACAGGTCTCCGCGGGCCTACGGTTTAACGTCCTTATCCGAGAAGACGCGAAGGTCTTGAGAGGAGAACCTTTGTTTGTTATTTAAAAAAATATTAAAGCCTTAAGATTATGACCTTTTAAATTCTGTTTTAGTGCAAGAAATACGCTTTGAAGCCAACGATGGAAGTAGATTCACAATAATAGGACAATTGTGCACACGACGTTTGGAGAGCATATAGTTTATTTGTGGCCTTAATAGGATGCTACGAGGGACACAAATAAACTGTATGCACGACAAACGTCTTTTGATTATCATTATCAATACACAAGACCAAATCGTACAAATTCATTTAATAAGTATCATCCTATTTTATTTCAAATAACTGCCTTGTAAGTTCTCGCTATCCTTATCTGCCGTCGCGCGCAAAATAAGGAACTTTTAAGCAACGACGACGGGAACGTCAACGAGAACGGCACAAGACAATGGACTTAATTACAGAAGACAATGACCGCACGCAGGAATGCTGGGCACTTTTTAACCGTCGTCTTTAAAAACAGAACGTGAAAAGCTCAGGTTTGGGGTTTTGCAGAGAACGTGAACGCCGGAACATAAACTAGCATGATCTTCGTTCGGCTTCAAGAATTAGAGCTTTTAATTTTTACTATTCGCATACTTTCACAAAAACATAAAAGTAACAAACGGATTTGACTAACAAAGACAAAGAAACCAGGAACTTAAAAATCTAACAGCCGTTCTCGTTGACGTTCCCGTCGTTGTTGCTTAAGTTCCTTAATGAAAACACAACGTCAACGAAAACCAAATAAACTCCAATAATTTCTCTGGATGTTTCCAAACTCCTTCCGTGTTCTGCCCTTCCATGAAGTATCGATTAAATCTCTGCATGTCTCCTAACTGAATAGATGATTTGTGTTTTGGTATCGCATTGTTTTCTTTCATAATAGTTTGGCCTCCGCTTCAAACATTTTGTTGGCAGACATGAATTCACTGTATTGCAAAATGTTTGTTTCGGCTGAGTGGAGCACAGGTTTGATGGCGATGAATGGCTGCTCTAATTCCAGTCAATGCTCTTTGGAGTTAATGCTTGGCCTTTCTCTGTTTTCACTTCAGCGAAGAACTTTCGCATAATTTCACTCAAGTTCGTTGCCGTTGGACTTTCTGTTTTGAGATCCACTGTAATTTTACTTTTCGCACACCGTTTCTCAAACTCAGTTTTTGCTTCCTGCTCAATTGCTCTCTTTGTGTTTTCGCTTGAGCTTTTTTCTCACTTTCATTCTAGATGTTCGTTGTCTTAAATCCGAGTTTCGACCAGAAAAAGGCTGAAAATTTGGGGCGTCTTTCATTTCAAAGCAAAATCTCCTGACTTCAAATGTTCACCACAGAACCACCAAGTGACAAACAAAAATTCACACCAACTCTGGCATTGAATTGGTATCCTCAGAATCTCATTGGTCGAGTGAAGTTGTTAGGCGTTACTGCACCCAATCAGAATCAGGGCGGCAAACGCATTTGCAGCCTGCCAATTTACCGTTTGGCCTTTTACAGGGGGTTGTTTGTAATTTGGCCGCGCGTATTGATAAAATGGGTTTGTCTCGCTCCTTTTACGGCCGTGATTTGAAACCGGTTCTTTAAGAACAACCACAGCTGTCATACCGGCTTGGGAGAATATTTATCAAGGTGCCTAGTTACCACAGTAACTACAAAGCTGTAGTATTAATCGCTCTTATAATTATCCGTACCGATAACAATATTGAATGGTAACAATCATTATTAAGAGTCTTGATTATGCATTATAATATCACGACTATTATTGAGGAAAACTACTTTTCTACAATGTTTTATATTTATCCTAACGGTTACAAGATTTGCTCTCGGATTTGACTGATCACATCTACACCAATGTCAGGGATAACATAGTACTGGACCACAAGTTAAACTGCAGTTTATAACATCTTCTGTTATTACATTGTAATATAAGCGCCGTTTGTCCTAAGGGTGGGGGCGCTTATTAATTCTTTTTTCAATTTGGAATGATATAGTGAGAAACGGAATGCATTGGAGTCATTTAATTATTTTTTTCACGCTTTTTAAACAGTATTTTTATACAATCCATTCTGAAGCTTGTAAAGCTTTAGATTAATAAAATGTATCAAGCGAACGTTTTAACTTCATTATTACAGAGATATTTAGGAGGAGAGATTTCGCTTATTATAGAGGAGCGCTTGTTTTCAAAAGGTATCTTTGAGCGCGCTTATTAGAATGGGGCGCCTATTAGTGAAACTACGGTATTGCATGCACCCTTTCAAGACAAACAGTTTGCCTTCGTTCAAGTTCTTCTGCGCTAAAGTGAAACTCGGGCAAACGATGCCCTGGGTATTCGTACTAATTTGTGTTTTGTATCAGCAACATCGGTTTGCGGCTGTACAATCCACGATACTGAAAGAGATGGCAGCTGTAAGTTTGACCATAATGCCTTGCGAACCAAACTCGGTGAATAGCTGAGTGTGGAAGACCATTGTTTGGAAAACGTGTCCATGCACTAACAACATCGCGTATGTTTAGTTTGAAGTTCTTGGATCTTATGAGCGTTTGCATGTCTTGCGCCCTAGGAGTTATGGGTAAATGTACTAGTCCCCCTTTTTTGTTACGGTCAATTGTAAATATATTTTCTTGATTTCTACATTTTACGTTTGTAGGACTGCAGTCAGTGATAGAGTTTACTGTTTTTTCTAACAACGTCGGTTATAATATTCATTTTACGCAACAACTGACCAATGATATGCTAGCGGATTAGGTATATTGCACTAATAATTTAGCTGTCGGCTTCTGCATTGAAAACCTACTTAACATTTTGGAGGCCCGCTTCTTGTCTCTGTAAAAGCAAAAAAATAAATCTTGTTCTTATCTACAGTACTGACTGTTAACCTTTTTCCGACAATAACAAACCATGCGTAGGCACTTATGAAACATTATTATACCTCGGTGATAAACTACCAATCATATATCTGCATTGCAGTCACGTGCCGATCCAATATTTGACGCTATTGGACAGCATTATTATTGGACTGTTTACATGTGATCTAGTGTTAGGGATATGGCGTGACGGTTTGTCAATCGACTGAATCATGGCCAACTTGGCATCAATTTATGTAACAAAAGTCAAAGTCAGTAAACCAAAGCCAGTGTTTATAATTTTCGTCGATATAACAAAACCTTACGACGTACGTAAGACGTACGGTCTCGCCCATTATTGAAGTTTCAACTTAAATATCTTTCCATATCGGGCTTGGACGAATCCAATAAGTGTATAATATGTAATATGGGAACAGGGCTGATAGCACGAACCTTGATTATCACGGAGATTTAAAGCAATTACTGCCCCCTTATATCGTTACTCATATTTAGATTAACTACAGCAGAAACGTTCAGCAGCTGTCGTTTCGGCTTGAGTAAGCAGTAAATATGCAAGAATTAAAGGGGCTGTATCAGGCTTGAGGGACTGGGTTCCAGTGAGCTAGAACTTGAAAAATGATTGCCGTAACACGAAATCAAGTTTTGTGATCTTGCGTGGTAAACCAGGTTTATCAAAGGCATCGTTCTGTTATTTATACTAAAAATTATCAATTAGGTAGAAAAATCCATTTTAGTTTGTATTTTGACATTATTTTGTTCGTGTGGGAACTACAACTCGTGTAAATAAGTCATATATCTGTTGCTGTAGCATACTGCTATGGCGGCCTTCACCGAGGAAGCAGTCTAACCTCATTACTCACTATGACTGAAGCAAGACTGTACTGTGCTACTACATCTGAATTTTGAGTCGAGAAAACCAGAGTCTAAAAGAGTGAACGTGAGTCTGAAATGCCGAGTCGAGCGCAGCGGTTAAGAATATGTTCTGCTTTCAGGTTTTAACATTCTGGAATGACAAATCATTGTTACCCACTGTCATTTCCGGATCTATTGAAGCGCCAGGCACGCAGCCAGGCACGCAGCCTTGACACTGCCCCTTTAACAAGATATGCAGTTTCCATATTGACAGCAAAACAGTAGCACCCTGCTTCTGATTGGACCACTATTGTGCGTCAGGACGAGGCATGCAGGATTTCAACTATTTTATGCCGGCTGCTACTTAACAGCCGCACTGAAGATTCTTCGAATAAGGTATTTATGCAATTTGCATTAATAAGTGATTTTGGATTTACTCTTTGCGTGTCCAATTAATTAGGTCTGATCAACTTCACGTTTGCTAGCTTCCCGTCATCACTGAGATAATCCCTTTCAGAGGTTACATTTTGCAAATACAATACTTGAAATACAGATTGAACTTCGTCAGACGAGGATGCTTTCCCTTCTTATGCTTGCTTTTCTGCTTAATTGAGTTGATCCCCTTGGAGAAGCTGGGTAACGATTTGGGTTTGGAAGGTCTTGAGGCTGAGTAGAGGCCAGAGAAAGAGGCTGTGGCTGTTGTACAACTTGACACACACAGGCAGACTTCCCGGGCTCATTTGGGTTGAAGGAGAAACTTGCGCGACTCGTCAGAAGCAGTTGGTTAGGAGATCGCTGAAATCCACTGTCCGAGTTACTTGAAGGAGCAGTTGAATCGGCTTGGCTTGTGCGGCAGTTGAGGATTGTGGGGAGAGTTTGATACTCAACGTCGAAAGTGCGCCGATTCTTGGGAAGCTTTAGTTGAGCTTGTGCCAGATTGTAGTACAACGAGAAGGTGCTTCCGATGACAGAAGCAGACATTGCCACAACCATGACACCACATATGGCGGCCATTGAGCCAATTATTTGACCAATTATTGACGTTGATGCAAAATCTCCGTATCCAAGTGTCGTCATGGTAACGATCCCCCACCACATCGAATTGGGAATGTCAGTGAACTTCTTTTTGTTTAATTCACTACCGCCGGTTTTTTCCGAGTAAAACACCAAGCTCGAAAATACCATTACAGGGATGAACAACACGAACAGCAGTAGCATCAGATGGCTTCTACTTGCTTTCATAGTTTTGGCTAGAATCTGAAGGTCGTACAGCAACTTGAAGAACCTGAAGATTCTCACCACCCTCATAGTATTGAGGATTTCAATCAGCAATGTTCTCTTTTGAGATAGAACCATTAGATACAGCGGGATGATGACGAGAAAGTCCAGCCAGTTGTGGAGATTCCTTACAAACTTCAGTTTGACTGGGCAGAAAATCAAACGAAGCAGGAACTCTAGTGTGAACCAGCCCGTACACACTGCATCCACAATGGTGAGTACTCTCACAGGGGTAAGGACGCCGTCAACTAGCTCTCGCGTTGATGTGGTGTTCCACTCTGTGGTATGTTGAGAAAAGAGATCAAAAAGTACTTTTTGTTGCCTTCATGTTAATAACAATAATAACAATAACAACAACAACAATAACAATAACAATAACTAACATTAATAACAACAACAACAATAGCAATAACAATAAACAATTGTTATTATTTTTAATAATAACAGATAGATATAAGAGATAAGAAAATCTTTTATTCCTTCATGTTAATAATAATAATAATAATAATAGTAATTATAATAATAGTTATACCATTACCTGAGAAATTTCTGCAATCTGATTGGTCGAGAGCAGTGGTATTTCAGCGTAATTTTGAAA
>JANSTR010156340.1:0-10397 GCA_025434805.1 Antipathozoanthus remengesaui
TTTAGATACTAAGGCACCATGGGCACTTTAGATGCTAAGGCACCTCATGCACTTTAGATGCTAAGGCACCTCATGCATATATTATTAATGGCTTCGCCTTCGAACATGACAGCAGACGGCAGGAAACTTGTTACACTTAAAATATCAACAGCAGGACATTTGAGTGAAATTACTAAGATGTGTAAACAGTTATTATTTTTTTTGATTACAAGTATATCGTGGAAGTAGACTTACTGAGCAGTGGCAAACAATTGTAGTTATAATGATCAAGTGATGCAGTTGGTTTCGAAACGTACTGACACTTGCAATCATTGTATTTCAATGATGAGATAATACAACTGCGATGCAGAGAGGTTTTACAAAGAATAAAGAGAAACTGATCCAGCTGATGTTGGATTAATGGTTTCCCCAACAAGTTTTAATTTGAATGAAAAGGAGCCACTTCCCAGGAAAACAGTACCTGAAGTTTTGCCTGCGGATGATGATGGCCGAAGTATCATTTGACGCGTTCGAAACTATTCAATCTTTCAAGTCGAAGAGCTCGTGAATTTACTCTCCTCGTGCGAATTTTGGTAGAAAAAAGAAAAAGTTATCCCAGTGACGAGAGCCAGGTAAGAGATATTGAAAAAAAAACTGAGATTAAAAAACAAGATTGCAGAAGCAAAAGACCATGGTTGCCAATCCTCCCGTATCCTGCTGGAACCTCCATCACAGGGAAAATTAGGGAAAATCTCACGCATTCTCATAGAAATTTAAAAAAAACTCCAGCATTTTCTCCAGCATTTTGCATACATATGTGTGACAACTTAGCAGTTTTAGCTCAGCTTTTTAACAACAAATTCAATACCGACTCGCTGTTATAACGCATCATGGAGTCAAATGTGCTTTCAAATCCGAGTCAAAATTATTTACCTGTAGGGAGCGAAGATTAATTCAACATCCCCATGGCAAAGCCCCCTATGTAGTATCACTTCTCGTCAAAGTAGAGTGTACGTAGACATATCCAGCATTAAAACTTCAAAAAATTGGCAACTATAGTAGACCTCAATTATATTATATAATCTCAAAACGTACCTAAGTTAGAACATTCCACTTGCAATCGATCTAAAATTGCACTTCAAGTTGTTTTAGTAAAAATTAGGATACTGCGTGAAAATGGAAATGTGAGGACAACATATGCTGTGTTGGACAGTGGAAGTGAAGAGTCATTTGTGTCCAAGGCTTTAGCAGACAAACTGAAACTGGACATCAAAGGCTACGAAGATTTGACAGTGTGTAAGAATTGGACGAGTAGACATTGAAGTCGAAGCGACTGACAGCTCAGAAGGTTGTTGCTGTTACGTTATGCCAAGGTTGTTGAGAAGCTCAAAATTAACTTAATTGACAGGACCAAAGGATTTGTCACAATGGCCACACTTGAAGGGAATTCAGATACCAGAAAGTTGATGTAGAGATGGTCACCATTTTGATTGGTGAAAATGTTCCTGAGTGTCAAGTACATGAGGGAAGCCGTGTCGGAAGGACAGGGGAGCCTAATGCAGTTCACACCGTACTTGGATAGGCCATCCTCAGACCAGTAGGGACTGTTCGACGAGAAGGGTCAAGAAAGGCCAATCACCGTCATAGACAACACTTTTAGCAAAGGGATAAACCAAGAAAATGATTGATGCTGGAGTTAGCAAACACAGTGAAACAACATGGTACTTACCGCAACCAGGCAAGGTTAGAGTTGTACTTGATGCAGCTGCACGTCCAGTTTATTCGAATAGTCAATTGCTCCAAGGACCTAACTTAACAAACAGCTTGTTAGGAGTTGTATTAAGGTTTAGAGAAGAGTTTGTAGCAATGGTTGCTGATGTTGAGGTAATTTTGCTGCAAGTGAAAGTACCTTTCATGGTGGGAGCCTGGTGATCTCGACAAAGCACCAACTGAGTATGAGATGACCAGTCACATCTTTGCTGCTACGGATTCTTCAATCTGTGCAAAATACAGTCTTAAAAAGAGTTCTTAAGATAACAAGAGTGACTTCAGTGTAGAAGATGTAGAAACAGTTCAAAGAGATTTTTATGTTGATGAATTGTGGAAGTCTGTCAAGAATGAAGAGATCACTACTAGACTTGCACACGAATTAATAGTGCTTCTCAATCAGCGTCAGATGATGTCCAATGATTTGGAAGCGTTAACACCAAATCATTTCTTAATACAAAGAAAGATGTTGGGAGTACCTCCAGGAACGTTTGTGAAGGAAGATTACTTTGGACGATAGCTGTGGAAGAAGGCACTGTACTTAACTGATTTGTTTTGGAAGATATGGAGTAATGAATATATGCAAGGTCATTAAGAGCGGCAAAAGTGGTTAAGGGATCAAATAAACCTCTAGAGATAGGGTATTGATTGTCTAGAATGACAAGAATAGATTCTTGGTCGTGTAACCGAAATATTCACCAGAAGGGATGGAAAAGTGCGATCAGCGAAGGTGAAGACAGTCACTTCGGAGTTCCACCGACCAATCACAAAGCTGTGTCTATTGGAGACAATTTCTGATGCTACGCAGAATCTATCATAGAATGAACTGATTGACTTATTCGAATTATAAATATTTTTGCTGAAATTCAGAACATACGTTTATAGAAACACTGAGAAGGCACTCAGAAGGAAGAGCTAGAAATGTTTTCAGTTTAGGTACTGCCCGTTCGTGGGACCGCTATGTCGTGTCTTTTTTATCTATTTATACCGAGAAAGTAAGGAACTGTGTATGTTCTTTGTTTGAGAACATTAGATATTCATATCGAGGAGAAATATTTTGACAAGAACTGCATGTGAACAGTTAGTGAAAATAAAGGGATTTAGAATGGAAAATACAAACCTTCCCCTCACCCTCGGTTTTTTACGGTTTATTCTGCGCTATTATACCGATTGCCAACAGATTTGGCAGAACTTTTCTTAAATTATAAACACATATTTTGAGCCAAATTATAGTTGTTTTAGGACCTTTTAGTAAACAATAAATACATTAACTAAAAAAGAATCCGAAACTTGGACTAATGGCCGCCATTTTGGAGTTTTGGATGTTGTTATCATGGCAACATAATCAATCGATCATCAGATTAGGTATGTGATAATTTGCAACTACTTTAAAAATGAAACGTTATTATTTCTAACAGTTTTGCTGGTCCATACCTCCTCCTCATTATTGAATTGCTACTCCAAAATGTATATTTCATGGTTATAAATCGCAAGATTTCAATTAGTTAGAATGTCTTTGCACAGTAGTTACAACTGCAAAGCTTTACATCGATTGAATAAATTTTGTTGCAGAACACAATTTTGGCTCTTGGAAATATCGCTTCTGGAAACCAGAATATGACTACGTGACTATACCTAATTGGAATTATAGTGGATACTAATTAGATATAGCAAGTTTCAGGTCAATCGGTTGAAGACTTTTGAAAAGAGAGGGGGTTCGACTGATCGCAACTCCTCGCTCCATCCTCTTGCCTTTCTTTCCTTCATGCCTTCTGAGGTTACTGACACAAATTATGTCAATGATTCGACTGGTAACAATGAAAGATTAATGAAACCAGTCCTAAAAACAACAGTCGAGTTCTTTGTTTACAAAACAATCTTTGCAAATCCAAAGCGACAGGTCTCGACAAGATATCTGCTAAACTTATTCGTGAATGTTCTGATTTAATTTTTATCTCTATTTGCGATATTTTCAATAAGCCATTAGCCTAGGAAATATTTCCTTACGACTGGAAATGTCCTAAAGTCACACCATTATTCAAACAAGGAGTGACATGAACAACTATCGCCCAATTTCCGAAATTTCTGTTGTGGCCTAAGTGTTTGAAAGAATAGCATACAATGAGCTTTAAACATTCCTGTTGGAACATAACTTAATCCTCGGACGACCAAGCTATTTTTCATAAAATAAGTCCCCCTCCCTCATATATTCCTCAAACGGTTGCACGCGAAAGACCATGCTATACGGTAACTTTATGTTTCGGTTGTGAGTCAATACGTTTAATCAAAAATAGTAAGTATGAGCAAAACATTAAAGTCAATTTCGCTACTCGGCCGCCAACTTGGATTTGAACATTTATAACGTTACAAACCATGCAAAAATAAGTCTTATTAGCTTACAGGTAAAAAGGATAGACGATGAAAACATGCGTGGGTTTTTTGCAAAATATATAATTTTCGAAATATAAATCTAAATTGCATATTTTTTCATAATTTATGCATGATTACGTCAACTAATTAATTTCAAAATATTTTCCAATAATCTAGCTACAGTTAATGAAAGGTTCGTGGTATTAGATTTAAATGGGCTGGCTCCAGTTAATATTCTGGCTCCAGTTACTGAAAGGTTCTTTATTTAGGCCCAAAAACCTATGGGGGGATCGAAATCCCCCCCCCCCCCCATGCGTTTAAGGTTAATGGTTATTAGAAACGAGCTAGTCACGGTTCTACATACAGAATTTCCAATTTCGAAATGCCAAGAAATGTTCCATTTTCCAAAACCTCCAAGCTGCTGTTCTTCAGCATTCTGAAAAATGAAAGGAAATAAACGTGCATGCACCTTCTGGAAAACGGATATACGTTGCATGTTAATATATTGCCAGAACGCAAGGGCGTTGTAATCCAACAAGCGAAACCGTAACTCTATCCCTCAATTCCTAAATGCTGTTGACTCCATTCCTTCTGTTGGCTGTGGCCAGTCGACGGGCAGGTAAATGTCCACATAACATCGACAAATACATTGTTGTCCGTCCTATTAATTCACAAACTCCTATTACAGGCTTCCCGACATTCATTACGACATTACTAGATTAGTAGTTTTGCTAATCACATCCATTAACATATTTTCCTTTTCTAGATGCTAAGTTCGAAGTAAGAGCATGCTGTGAAACAACAGATGGTAGGAAGATGATAAAAGGGGAATTTCCAATTCAGCTGTAGCAAAAATTCAAAATGATATTGAAATTATTAATTATTCAGATTTTAGTTATCAATAAAGATATATGTTTTGTGTTATTAAAGTTCTGTGAAAAGGTTGAGATTACAAAACGTTTTGGACGGTAAACATCATGAAGTTGTTGATCAACTCAATCTAACTTTATCTACCTAAAACGACTAACAACTACTGACCTAAATTGAAACCCCTCATTTTTTCTGGCAACAACAGGAACAAATGATTATTTTAAGAATAGAAAAAGCACTATTATCGAGACCTTTAGTGCTGCAAGCCCCCAAGGCACTCGTCTCACCCAAGGAGGCACGTTTGACGTGAGCCCACAGATTATTGTCTCACCTTCAACTTACATTCCGGGTTTGGAGGAAGAAAAGAGTACAAGAACATCTTCATTAACGGCTGTGGAACCTTCTAAAGCCAGATTCGATGCTAGTGATCCCCTAAAAAATCCTACAGGTGAGAGAGTTGGTGATGATGATTATGATAGTAATGATGATGATTTTAATGATTATGATGATGTCGATGATAATGTTAATGATGATGATGATCTTAATGATGCTAATGATGATGATGATATCAATGATGATGATGTTAATGATGAAGATGATGTTAATGATGACGATTTTAATGATTATGATGATGTCGATGATAATGTTAATGATGATGATGTCAAGCGATGATGACATTGCAACAATGTTATTAACACTTGTGTTTATTGATGGCGTGGGCGATAATAATAGCGCAAGTGATAAATACGGAATAACACGGTTTAATTTACAATCGATGTCAATTAAAAAATGTTCGATATCGCTTGGCAAATCCACGACAAGTCGATAATAACAAAATGTATATTGATGGCTTTTGTTTCTGATCAATATCCAGATCGTACTCAAATACGCTGAAGATTTGATGACATGTATAATCCATCAAGTTAGAATCCATCAAGTGATTTAATCAAATAATTATCAAATTTTATTATATAGTCGTTTCAGTACTTATATTGCAACCACAGGGCAGCGCACTTCAGTTTAATGTAAAGTTTAAACCATTTCGTTTTCTGACAGCAACAGGATCAAACGAATATTTTAAGAAAAGAAAAAGCACCGTTATCGGGAACATCAATGCTGCAAACCGTCCAGAAAGTCGCCCCCTTCAAGGAGGCACTTACAACGTGAGACCACAGATTCTTGTCGCACCTTCATCCTACATTCCGACGTTGGAAGACGAAAAGAGGATCAGAATAACTTCAATAAAGGCTAAGGAGTCCTCGAATGACAAACGAAACCTTGGTGGCCCTCTACAAAGTGCTCCAGGTGAGTGAGTTGGTGATGATATAACTGACACAACTACATTCTACCACGAGTCAGAACAGAATGTATCAAGCTCTCATTCATTTCTTGTAATTTTGGTATTGTTATAGCGTTATAATATATGTTTTATTCTATTGTTATAAACTTATACGTTTAATTATTATTGTGACGACGATGATGATGATATTAAAGATATGGAGTCTTATCAACTCTCATCATTCATCGTGCTAGATGATGTTGGAGAAGGGGACACTCTTGGTTGACTATTGATCCAACAGTGGAAGGGGCTCACACTATAAGATATTTACAGTACCAACATAAGCACGATTTGTATGGCAGTGGCTCGAGCTAATTTTTACCCCTACAAAAATGTGCTATCAAGAAAAAGCACATACGAGGATTGCACCTGATATCATTATACGAATTTGAAAACCCGAGATAATAAAGTGAAGGGCTAGTTTATTTAATTTATAACAAGTTGTGCATGTTAATACTGATTCCTCTTGTCCTTTCCTCTTTACTCTTCTTTTCTCCTTTCCTTTCCTCTCCTGCTCTCTTCTCTTGCTTCTATGCCCTTCTCTTGTCTTCTCCTCGCCTCTCCTATATTAATTCTCCTTGTCTATTTCCTTCCTTCTATGCCCTTCTCCTCTCCTCTTCTCTTCCATTTCTTCTATGCCCTCATTTTCTTTTCTCTTTTCTTCTCTTTTCTTCTCCTCTCCTCGTCTCTTCCTTTCCCTTCTTTACACTTCTCTGCTCCTCCCTTCTCTTCTCATGTACGCTAAAATGATTCTATTTATAATAATGTTTGTAACTCAAAAAAACAATTATGAAATGTGAATAAAGTATTGTGTATTGAGTTGTCTCTACGTTTCTCCGCCTCCTATGCTATTATCTTCCTTTTTTTTCAATTTTCTTCTCACCTTTCGAATCTTATCTTTTCACCCCTCACGTATATTTCCTCTTTCCTCAATCCGTTCAGGTTCTTCGTTCAACAAGCAGGCATTAGCCGCCCACAATTATTTTAGAACAATCCACAATTCGCCTCCAATGACGCTAAACAATGAGATGAGCAAGAGTGCAAGCGCTTACGCTGCTAAACTCGTACAGAATGGACGTTTGCAGCACGCTTCGATGCAAGAACGAAACGGCAATGGAGAAAATCTCTACTACTCCTGTACAACTGCACAAATCGAGGTTTCCGGGTGGAAGGCTGTGAGGAGTTGGTAGGTAGCTGTAAAGTACTCCATGTTTGTCCTCATTTTTGGCCTTCGTTTTTATGACAGTCGTTAGCATTTAAAGTTCGTGATGGAATATTGTGTTTACACCTACCCTGGTTAGGTTTGTCCGGAAACATTTGCCCCTTGCAACCGAAGAAGCCTGGTAATGTGAAATCAAGAGCTATTTGAAAAGTTATAAAAGAAATATATGCTTCTTGCAATCGAAGAAAATTAACAATTACTTGGAAAGTTATAAAAGAAATATGTATGAACTAGCTTTAACACACGATCTTTTGTTTTGGTGAAAGCATTGTTCTAAAAACTTGATTTAATATTTCAACTAAATTGCAAATGGAAATCGGAGCATGTTCTTAGAAACTAAAAATCTTATATTCTCAAGTGTGTGTCACAGGATATTTGTCATTAAAATTGACTTTAAAACGCCAGTTTCTTAGCATTGGCGAAAATGGTTGTTTTTCTCGATGTCGTGTGAGTGGCATACTGTCGATTAGAAAAGTGTTTCCTTAGCTAGAAGGATGTGCAGTCACTAACCTTTGAGTACGAGATCACTATAAATCATGATCATCCAATAATAATAATAACAATTTGTTATTAAAATAATGCTTTATTAACAGTATTTCCATACAATTATGGTTCTTCTTCTGTACATGTTAATAGTATAAAATTACAACTATAAACAGTACAAATATAAAACAAAGGCTATTTACTATACAATGATTGGTGTTATAAAATAATAAAAAGATAAAAAGGATAAAATATACTCGCCCCCTTACAGACTACAATACATACCCAACCCATCATTCCACCCACAATCACATACAAACTCACCATATATGCCCTGCCAATTTCTCATCCACACTCATAAAATCACCATATATGCCCTGCCAATTCTTCACCCACACTATGTCGTACAGACTCCCATTCATACCCAACCCATCAGGCCCCCATACTCGCTTACAAACACATTGCTCTGCGCTCACCGTCACGAGCCCACCTTTTCACACATATCAAAATAGTGTGTCATTCCTGGCGTTTCTAAATCCTGCTGCTACGTGATTCAAGGCCTTCACCGCATTCTACCAGCCCACCTGCCGTTTAATTATTTTAACGAAACTCATAACTTCAGCGTAACTTGGCAGGTTTGCAGATTACTGTTCTGTTCTTGGCTGTTCTTGAAAGCGAATTTACTATAATTTGTAGGTACAACGAGGTGTGCAAACCAGGATATTTCTTTGCTGCTGGAAGCAGAGGACCCCCAGGTACTGGTCACTTCACCCAGGTGGTATGGTCCAAGAGTGTTGAGCTCGGGATAGGAAAAGCTACAGGTAGAAAAGGGAAGATGAACTGTATTTATGTTGTCGGACGCTACAAGGTCCATGGTAACATGGCGAACACTTTCAACGCAAACGTCAAGAAGGGGACGTTTAACAGGGCGGCATATTGTAAGAAGGGAGGTGGCACTGGGGTTGGGATAGGCGGAAATCCCGGAGGGAGAATACCCGGTGGTGGTTGGCATGTAGGAGGAGGAAGACCAGGAGGGGAAATTCAAACAGGAGGCAGGCCAGGAGGAAGGCCCGGTGGTGGCATGCAACCAGGGGAAAAAAGACCCGGTGGGAGTTTGCCAGGTGCTGGTTGGCAGCCTGGAGGAAAACACTGGGGAAAGTCAAGACCAGTAGGTGGAAGGCCCGGTGGGGTTATTCCCGGTGGTGGTATGAAACCGGGAGGAAGACCCGGTGGAAGCATAGCCAGTACTGGTGGACGAGGAGGTAGAGGGCCTGGAGAGGGGTTTCACAATGGTTTAACACAACCAGGAAAAAGAAGACCTGGTGGGGGTATGGCGGGTGCTGGTTGGCAACCAGGAGAAAGACCCGGTGGGGGAATAAGACCGGAAGGTGGAAGACCCGGTGAGGGTATACAACCAGGAAGAAGAAGACCAGGTGGGGATATGCCCAGTGCTGGTTTACAATTTGCAGGAGAAAGACTAAATGGTGGGGTAAGGCCAGGAGGTGGTAGGTCCGGATCGGGGTTACCAGTTGGTGGAATGCAACCAGCCGGGGATATAACCAGTGATCGTATGCAACCAGCCTGGGATATACCCAGTGATCGTATGCAACCAGCCTGGGATATACCCAGTGATCGTATGCAACCAGCCGGGGATATACCCAGTGATCGTATGCAACCAGCCGGGGATATAACCAGTGATCGTATGAAACAAGGAGGAGTAAAGCCTGGAGGCTTAATGCGACCAGGAAAGGGAAGATCCGCAGAGAGTACGTTTAGTGGTGATTGGCAACCAGGACCTGGATTGAACGGAGAATTATCGGAAGAAGAAATAACCAGTGAAGGATGGACTACTAGTGTGTTGTAAGTGGATGGACAAGGCAAGAAGTAAAATAACAGTCGTTTGTGGTAGAACGAGCAGGAAGACAGCTCCTTTATTTCGTTACGTAAAAGGAAAACTACACTGCAAATAGAAATACAATACAAATAAAAATACAATACAAACGGAAAATACAATACAATTAGAAAATACAATGCAAATAAAAATACAATACAAACAGAAAATACAATACAAATACAGTACAAGTAGAAATACAAATAGAAAATACAATAATACAATACAAATAGAAAATACCTAAACAAGTAGAAGATAAGACAGTTGGTGTCCAACCCTAAGAACGATAATTGGATCTTCCCTCCACCCGCCCCCCCGACATTCTAGATTATAACCAAGAAAGATAATTGGATCTTCCCATCACCCGCCCCCCCGACATTCTAGATTATACCCAAGAAAGATAATTGGATCTTCCCTCCACCCGCCCCCCCCGACATTCTAGATTATAACCAAGAAAGATAATTGGATCTTCCCTC